>JBBKCR010000036.1:7221352-7234872 GCA_037577295.1 Ladigesia roloffi | reverse complement strand
TGACCTGCGAGGCGGACGGAAATCCAGAGCCCACGTTCTCCTGGAGAGTCCTCAGGCCTGCCGGGCAGTGGGTTAAATTGGGAGAGTCGCGGGAGCTGGCCCTGATTAATGCGTCTCTGGCGGATGCAGGGGACTACGAATGCGAGGCTAGCAATGCGATGGGGAAGAAAACAGCCACAGTGACCGTTAGCGTTCACGGTTAGTAAGAACACAGCAGTTTAGTTTCTGTGTGTTTTATTCTTGAGACACTTCAGAGAAAATTGTCTTCAATATTGATAGAAACAATTCAATTCAATTCAATTTTATTTCTATAGCGCTTTTTACAACAAGGTTGTCACAAAGCAGCTTTACAGCTGCAAAGTGTCCAGTGGTTTTAATTCAGTTACTGGCTTTCTTTATTTGGGTACGATTTCAAAAATATACTAATTACACAGATTTGGTTACTGAAATGCACATTATACAGTAGGGCAGTGTGCATCATGAAACAGCACTCTGACATTAACATTCAATAACTCTCATGTCATTCTGATATGTCACAGTAGTATCATTCTGATAACCTAATCAATTATGAATTGATTAGAACATTTTGCAATTGATTCAGTTCAATAACCAACTTCATATCAGTGCATTACCAATATAGACACATTTCTACATGTGCAGACAATTCAGGATCTCTTTTTTAGGAACTTTATGCAAGGGATTATTCACCTAATCCAAGTCACACTGAACTTTATTCTCTTCTCAACTGTCTACACGTATACAGTGAGATGAGATGGGATGGCTTCAGATTGTACACAGTACAAGAGTCAAGAGGACACTCAGAATGCACATATATCAATTAACTATAAATATAAACAATAAACTAGAAGTAAAATGTGCTGCAGAAGCTGCATTATTGAGAATTCAGGCCTGTGTTTTGAGGATCACTCCTTTAATTATGCAGCACCTCCCACCAACACCGTGATATCGGTGTCCCCCAGCGAGCCGAGGGAAGAGGAGCTGGTGTGGGTGTCCTGTGTGAGTGACGGTGTACCTCAGAGCCGTCTGGTGCTGAGTAAGCTGCAGGATGGGGTCGAGACTCAGCTGGTGTCTGGTTCTGGACCTAAAATCTCAGTGCATTTCTACTCGGCCAACGTCAGTGACTCAGGCCTGTACGTCTGCGAGGCTTACAACGATCACGGCAGCCAGACGGCCAGCGTCCAGCTCTCTGTTCAACGTGAGTCCCTGAGTTTCTCTGGATTATTTTTTTCTGCACGTGAGAAGAGCGACCCTGAGGCTAATAGTATGATTATACAGTACAGAAACACTGAGGGCTGTACACAAGGAATTAATTTTTGTTAGGAACAAAATATTTGTTTGCATTTAGATGAGCACCAGTAGCATTGGACTTTAGACACTACCAGTCAAGGGTTTTTCACACTACACTTCATCCATTTAAGATAAGATAAACCTTTAATATCCTCACAGGTGGCAAATGTGCAAAGGGAAACTGATATTAACTGGTTGTGTGGTGATGCAGAATCAAATTCTAACCTGTCCTTTAACTCTAAATCCCCTCTCTATCACTTAACAGCTCCTACTTATCTGCTGATCCACATTATAATCATATTAGGTGGCTTGGTCTGTAGTAATGAATACAAATATATAATTTTCTGTCTAATCAAATATTGAACATACTGTAAATGCATTTGATAGCAAAGAATATTGAGTATAATTTTAGTTAACACTAAGCGACTAATACTCAGTTGGACTGGTTGATAAGTGTTACCATACAGAAAATCCCATTAGATTTGAACTTTGCATTTGCTCTTTGTTCAAAAACCATGTCATGCTGAACATGAGAGTGAAATAAAAAGTGCAAATGAAGAGTCTCGATTAACCCAAGCTTTAGTAAAGATGATTGGATTTCTGGAATGTGCACCAAACATTTACATGCTTCACTAAACCACAAGGTTGAGTGATAGTGAGGAGTGCCTCTGATACATTTAAATGAAGAAATGAAACACACTCTATCTGAGAGTACATCGTCTCTGCTGCCATCATCAGACAAGCATAAAAAAAATCCTCTCAAGATACATTTTCCTCATATAAAATAAGTCCCCCAGAGTTCAGACCAAAAGTCACAGATATATAATGCAGTATGGATGGTTAAGTGTTCAATGATTATAAGGAGAAGGTTATGCATAAAGATGATACTTAGTGAGTAACAATTGTGTGGCTCTAACTATAATAATTGGGTTTAACTGTTCTGTCACCAGTAGCTTGAGCCACATTGTAATATTCAGTTTTCCACCAAACAAGTCTTCCGAATGCACACAAAGCCTTGGAATAGATTAAGCTGCCAGATTGGATTATCAGTTGAAAGTCCAGATGAAGTCTGTATTATATGTCTCGAATTTTCCCTAATTCTGAGGTGTTTACAGTTTTAGCGGACAGACCCTCGTGCCGCATGTCATGAGCTGCTTGCCTTTGTTTTGCTGATTTACAGTCATGCATTTGGCAGAAGCTCTTATTCAAAGTGATTTATAATGTTTCAGAGGTAGAGGAATGTGGGATTTTAGGGCTTTTTAAACTAGAAACATTTTTCACACAAGACACTTGCACAGGCAGCCTGAAAACTGAACCCCTTTTTTGACCCAAGAACAAAAGTTGAAACCTGAGTAACTCATTGCCATGTGTAGTTGCCCCTGTAATCAAAAGGTTATGGGTTTGAATCCCTAGACTGCTAGAGGTACCCTTGAGCAAGGTACAGTCCTTAGGTTGAAGTACTGCTTTACTTGGGTGAACTGATTAAATGCAGAAAAGAACTTCACAATGTGTGCTTTGCTGTGGCCATCTTACATGTTTTATTTTAGAGCACAGACTATACACACCATTTTGGATAGTTTTGGTGAACTTAATCCTTTTTTGTCTCACACCTTCATCCTCACAGCTAATCCTCTGGAG
This sequence comes from Ladigesia roloffi, assembly GCA_037577295.1. Taxonomy (NCBI): domain Eukaryota; kingdom Metazoa; phylum Chordata; class Actinopteri; order Characiformes; family Alestidae; genus Ladigesia; species Ladigesia roloffi. The sequence goes on along the minus strand of JBBKCR010000036.1, from coordinate 7,231,926 downwards.
GTGTCCCTGCAGGGAAACACGGGTGTGACTTCAGTCGAGCGTGGTTCCACCCTGCTGTTGTCCTGCGAGGCCTCAGGCTGTCCAAACCCACATTTCACCTGGAAGGGTCTGGGGGATAAATCTGTGCAGAGGAAGAATCACACTCAGACTGCTGTGTCCCAGTTAAGCCTGGGGCCTGTAGAGGTGAAGGACGGGGGAGTTTTCATCTGTGAAGTCAAGTGCGGCTCGGTGGTGAAATCCAGGAGCACTGAAGTGAGAATTTTCTGTAAGTATTGTCAAAGCTTTACTATTTTATATGAAGGGAATCATTAATGTAATTTTAAATTCAATGAAACAAATTTTAAACAACCAGCTAAAACATCTTTGTGTTTGAGGTTTGCTTTTATTGTGCTGCACTGGACATATACTTTTGGTAATGTTGCGTATAAGTCACCAAAAAGCCACCAAGTTAAGTGAAATGGTTTGGGGAGAGCATGAAATGATTGACACATTAGGAGTGAATAGTGATAATTGTTGGGGTTTTATCTTCCGTTACTGGCGTTATTGACTTCCGTTAGAAGCCAATTTCAGACACTGAACATTTCTCAGTTTACTGAAATGTTGTGGAATTTTTGGTGAGTTATTGCTTAAAACTGAACACTTGATTCCATTTTTTATATGAGTTCCATTGATTGTGGTCCAATTCTATGTTCAATAGTGGCCATGTCTTGAACGTTAGGTGAAATATCATTGCTGCAGCACCAGTATGCTGTACCATATGCTGAGTTCCTGTTACACTCGCAATCAAAATGAGATTTCCATTCTGCCTGAGTGCACATGTAATCACACACTCACTCCAACCAGTTTTGTTAGAAGATCTGAAAGCAGTTTACTTCAGATTTGATAAGAAACAGCGTAGATACAGTTATTAGGGAGGAAAGAGAAGAACATTTTCAAGGACATTGAAGTAGGAGCCATCAGGATTACATTCTCTTCTAACATGGAACATTATTCACTTGGAGATCCCCCCCCAAAAATGGTCTGTTTCTTATCTCCTACTGCTGCGAGGCATTTTATGAAAGAGCAAGTTTGTTTACATTATTTAAGCAGGATGATGTGGTTCAGCTTTGGCATTACAGGTTCCTCCTTAGATTCACATGGAACATGATGTTTCTCATTTCTTTCAATAGCATTCCCCTCAAACCCTGAAATAGAAAGGTCTGGACCTCCAGTCGAGGGTAAGGTGATGAACTTGACCTGCACGGTCCATGACGTGTTCCCAGCAAACCGTTTCCACATGGTGTGGCTGGACGGAGAGACAGAAATCCACTCCGAGACATGGCCGTTTGCAAATGGACTGCAGAACCTGAGCTCAGTCTTCTCCTACTGGGTACCCAGGAGAACTGACCGTGAGAAGATAATTGCCTGTAGGGTTTTACGCGAGTTGGATAACGTTCCAGGTTTATTTGAAGAGAAGATTGCATCTGATATTCTGGCAGTGCACTGTGAGTAAACGCAGTTTCAAATGTTATTTCCATAAATTTTACATCAAAAGTCCAATATCCAAAGCCTTCACTTAAGGCCGTCTAATAAGCTTGCAAAATTGATGAGCCTAATTCTACTGACAAATGTGTAAAAGGTTTTTGCTCCTGGACACGTGATGTACAGGAACCCTGCTGTACCTAACTGTACTGTGATGGAATGGAACTTACAGCACGTTAAAATTATCTTGCCACAGTATATGGCCGGTCGTTTTTCTGTCAGAACCACTTTTCTTATTGTGATATGTTTTTGTTTATAATCTTCTTTAGTAAATTGTAAATGATAGTTCAACTTCATGATTCTCACAGTATTCAAGATTAATTTAATCGCGTCATAAAACTGTCCCACTGAAATGTATCTTCAGCCCAAACACAGTCATGCTTTTACTTATGCAACTTCATAGTAGTTAGTTTGGATCACCATTATTGATTCTTTGTGCAGATAGTAAATAACAAGTGCCATCGTTCCATGTTGTGATGACAAAATTTTAACCAATCAGAAAGCAGGGATGCAGTCATCTTGGCTGTGGGTCACTTTCAGCCCTGCCATCGAGCAGCACGACTCACTTTACTTATCGTTTGTTAATGGTTCGGCATGGTTTCTGGTGCCAGTGGGAAGATGCCAGTAGTGTCTGGATTTCACCACTCAACACTAGTCAGGCCTGACAGTTGTGCACTTTTTTGTGCAGATGCCCCAAGACAGGCCACCATCACCGTGACCCCCCAGGAAGAACTGAAGGCTGGGGAATCCGTCAGCATCTCCTGTCACACTGACAGCGATCCAGAGGGACATGTGGTCCTGAAGAAGGTGCTGGAGGATAGAGAGACAGAGCTGGCATCCAGTGAGGGCAGTCAGACCTCCTTCACAATCCCCTCTACCGAACTGTCTGACTCAGGGCTCTACGCCTGCGTGGCTGTCAATGAACACGGCAGTCAGATGGCTAGCGTCCACATTACTGTGAAAGGTAAGAAAAGTGTCTGCTCACACAGTGCTTCACACTCACCCTCGGATGTAGGTGATCTAATACGTGTAAACTCATTAGGCTTTAGTTAAGTTAGGCTCTGTGCCTTTTCCATAAAGATCCTGATCTGATTATGTGATAAGGAGAACACTGATCCTGGAGGGCTCTGGAGTCGCTGCACTCTGTGCTTTAATCCCAGTCAAACCCAGTCAATGGGGACCCACAGACAGTTCCCTGTCCATTTAAAACTAAATAGCAAATACAGATATTTGGGACCTGTGATCAAGTGGATTGTCTGGGGGTTTCTAAAGCTGACTGAAAAAAGACTTTCTTACACACTCTGTTTCATGTTACATCAATTGGATTAATGTTTTTTTGGAAATTGACTACTTTGACACGTCCCAACCACAGCACCACCCAGGAACACTACAGTGAAGGTGTTCCCATCCACGCAAGTGCAGGAGGGCCAGAACATCACCATCTGCTGCCACTCTGTCAGCTTCCCACCACCCGCCATCATTCTGAGGAAGCTGGACAGTGGTGTGGACATCTACTCCACAAACGGCACCTTTCAGCTCATCAACCTCACACCTAACGACACGGGGCTCTACCAGATCAACGTCACCAACAACCTGGGCTACGAGACCGAGGTGTTCTCCATTCATGTACTGGGTAAGTGGAAACACTGGAGTAATTCAACAACACCACAACAACTCTATATCAGTTTTTCAAGCTGATTTTAAACTGTATTTCATATTTTTTCCATCACATCAACCTTTTGAGTTATGAATAATGTTATTTTACAGTGTGTTTGTATGTAGTTTTTACTAAAACATCACACTTTCAGTATATTCAGTGCAAAGTCCAATAAAAACATGCAGCACTTCAAATACACTGTTCTGTGTCAGTCACTAGCCACTGACCCTGAGCCACTTAATGCTTAGAGAAAGGTTTTCTTTTGCAATTGCCTCTGCTAACGCATTGAAGCATGAATTTCTGCTTTGTCTTTGTATAGATTAAGATCACAAACTTATTCAAGCTGGTCTGTCTGTGTAGAAATGTCTCTGGCTCTGAATCATCATCAGCCATGTAATCAGAATCAGATAATTCTGGAATGCACATGCAGTTGTATCTTCATCATATGATTAGTCTATAATAACAGATAGAATGAAAAATATAGGTAGCTTCATTACAAAAGCTAGACGAGAAAACTAATAACTGATTTGAAATGAGCATGAAAAGCAGTACAGTGCCTTAGAGTAAACGTTTTAGTACATTGTTGTTGTTATTTTTCAAACTTCTTCATCTACTTCACTTGTTTTCCCTGTAGAGCGACTCTCCAGCCCTCAGCCCAGCTGGAATGTCTTCATTGTACCACTCGCTGGTGTGGGACTGCTGGCCTCGGCTACGATTGTGCTGGAGTACATAAAGAGAGCAAGACGGAAGGGTTCCTACGAGCTGAGCAAGTGCAGGCCAGGCACTGTGTAGACTGTTCGGACAAACTAAGTGCAAAATGAACCTAATCAGAACTCCTCTGAACTGAGTCAGAATTCACACTAAACTGAATTACATTCAATTCTGAACTGAATTAAACTGACACAAGTGAGTCAGATTCCATGCTAAGCTGAATCAGACTCCATATTGAACTGAATCAGACTCTACAGATTCTATTGGACTGAATCAGACTGCATGAAGAAGTGAATCAGACTCCACCATGAACAGAATTAGACTTGTCCCTGAACTGAATGTGCTGAATCAATACAGAATGTGTTTAAACAAAAGACTCCAATGCTCTGAATCAGAATCCAGAGTGAACTGAGTCAGACTCCACAATAAATGGAATCAGATTCCACACAGAGCTGTATTAGACTCAGTGTTGATCTGGGACAAACATCCAACTGAACTATATCAGACTTTCAACAAACTGAATCCAGGTTGAATTACACTTCACAGTCAGACTACTGAACTGGATCCGACTCTGGTTCTACACAGTGTGATTTAGACTCTTCTGGACTGAGCTGTGTTGTCAGTGCCTTTTTAACCTGTGTGGAGCTGAAAGTTTGATGAGTCTCCAGCAGTGAACAGCTGTTGCTGGACGACAGCCTGGAACACCTGGGACTCCGCAGCATGTGTCCACTTGTGAAGGCAAAGGTTGTTGGCTCTCAGAGAGCTGTTTGTGTGCCTGTGTGTGAGAGAGTGAATGAAAGAGTGAGAAAACCATAATGTGTGAAGCAGATTTATAATTGATGTACATATTATTATGTAGAGGATGCAGCTATTCTTTCTTCCCATTGTCGGGAGCTGTATCAGTATTTGTGAGAGAATGTGTGTGTCCTAATAAAACACAGTACGAGTTAAAAACAGTTAAATAGTTAAAAAACTGCCTTTTATTGTACCTATCTGCACTTTTTGCTCTGTTTTAGTGAGACATTCATAGCTCACACCTATGGTAGCAGCTGGTTTCGCAGTATTTAGAGGTCTGTTTTGTTCTGTTTAGAGCTTTTGTGTTGCCTTTGTTGGTGTATACTCATGTCTTCCCTTTCTACTAGGGGTTTGAAATAATAAATGCTCTCATTCTAATAAATATTTATTACACAAACTGAGGTATGTGATGATTGAGAGGGAATTTTTGGGGAAATTTACAGGGCCAGTACTTTTACTTTCTACTTTTACTTTCATTCCCTTTTTTTCCAGGAATTCCCTAATGAAAGGCTTATGAGTACATCAGACCCATTGTGGTGGTGCCTGTTGGACGAGGAAGCTGGTCTTTATAAGCACAATGAGCGGAAGTTTGTAATTAGGGAGAGGCTTTTACTTTTCCAGTGTCTAAATAATCACACTGGAAATTAAACACATGAAACATCATGAGCAGCACTCTTAGGAGAAAAACCCATGTTTGCAGGAAGTGAATGCTTTAATCCCTTTGGGACTGAAGCTCAAAAAAGCCTTACAATGGGATGTGTAAACTGATCATAAACTGAAAGTAAAGTTACCACAGCGTAACATTGTTTGGGCTTATAAGCAGGGGGCAATCACCAATAGGTTGGCACCTGGGAAGCAGTGTGTGGGGATGATACCTTGTTTATAAGTACCACAGTGGTGCCACTAGCAGTCCTGGGATTTAAACCAACAACCTTCTGATGACAGGGACGACTCTAACCACTAAGCCACCAACTGTGTGGTGTTAATGTACCCCTGGTCAAATGTATTTTACAAGGTTTTGTATTCTGTCTGTTTTCATGTCTATGTTGTTCACATTCTCCGTATGTCTTTATTTATGTGTCTTGTTTCAGGTGTGTATGTTTAGGACTTGGACCCGCCCCCTCATTAGAACATCCACCTGTATCTGGTTTCTATTACGTTCAGTGGCCTGTTTCCCATTCTTTGGTTAATAAATCCCTTTTGTGGTTATGTTCAACCCTTCACTACAGATGTGACATCACCTCACATCTTATCAGTTTGAAAGAAGTGAAAAGTTAATAGTCTTACTGAAAGCTCAGTAGGACACATATTTAGAAATGTTGCACAATTCCTATTTATTTCCATGTGTTATCTGAGCTGCCTATCCCAGTCAGGGTTGTGTGGGTGCAGAGACTCTGCCAGTGTTCGTAGGGTGAAACACAACGGAACTCCCTGCAGAGTTTGCCAGTCCAGACACACATACATACATACTTTTGCATGCACATACACACACACCTCTTGAGACAATTTAACATATCCAGTTCACCTGATGTGCATGTGCATGGAGAACCCAGCAGAAACTCACCCAGCCATGTGAAGAGCGCACACAGGACCTTCCCACACGTATTAAACAGCACTAATAATGCTTTAATGCAGATGTATGTTAACTGGATCTGTTCTTATTGGCCGCCTCATTACACAATATGCCCCAGAAGTATTATGTACTCCCATGTCTTGGTCATATAAAAATCCACTGTTTGTGAACCTCACACAAAAATTTAAATGGTAAATATTGCTCACATTCTGTATATAGACTGAGCAGAGTAATAAAAGGTACGTTATGCAACTTAAATAGAGTTAAAGCTTCAACAACAAGACAGTTTATGTTACTGTTCTCTTTTCAAATCCAGTGCTCATACAGGCACACAAAGAGCTCACACATATTACCCGCTCCCTCCCTGTCCCTTTTTTAACACAGCACACAAATGAGGGTAGAAAGTGTTCTAACGAGCTTGAATCCAGTTCCTCACTTCTTTTTTTAGTGTCTATTGATTGCTCGTCCCGATGGTGCTCTAACAGGCCGTTGTCATGGCAACGGGCCGGCTTCCTGTCCCCGAGAGAGGGAGCGGGTCCTTTTTTGTGCCGCTCTGGCGGAGGGAGGAGATGAGGTGCCGCGGCGGAGGTGTAAATCAAAGTATATTCTTGGGAGGATGAAAGAGCCATAGTTGGCTTTTTATCACACCCCATATCTGAGACTACTCTCAGTGTGTGTGGAACCTGGGGCAAGTGTGAGAAGCATCTCTCTCTCTCTCTCTCTCTCTCTCTCTCATTCTCTCTCTCTCACTCTCTCTCTCTGTCTTTCTCTGTCACACACACACACACACACACCCAAACATGCACCTTTATTTCTATCTATCTATCGGTCTTTCTGTCTGTTTATCCCATACATTTATCTCTCTGTGTAGTTTCTCTCTTTTCTGTTCTGTTAGTTGGATGCTTTAAAGGGCATTGTGTGCTTTAGTCCTGCTCTGGCCATGTTCAGGGCTCTCAGGGTCTTGAGCTTCAGTCTCACATTAGACAAGGTCATGCCATCCACAGCTGTTTATCGTCCGCAGAACATTTCTTCAATGTTACACTGAGACTCATCACGCAGTTGTGCAACCTTGCATTCAACAGGGTTAAAATAACAGGGTTATGGTGAGATAAACAAAAGGCAGCTTTCTAGCTGTTGAACATGAAACTCTGCCTTCTCTCCATAAATCGCTTAATTGAAAGGGAGACGGTCACACAAAAAACCTCAGTATATTTACAGGCCTTTAAGCCTGACAGGCATTTCTGTGATTTAACAGTCTTGACCTTTGACTTCAGAGCTTGTACTCCTTTTCCATAATGCAGTGTGCTGTCTTCTCCCCCTCAGTCACTGGAGAGAATAAGAAACATAACCTCAGAACATCATTCTGTATTGTCCGTCTCCATTTAAAAGCCTTTCCGTGAGGAATTTGTGCTGGACCTTCCTGACCTCTGGCTCCAGAGCGGTCCTCTCCTTATGCAAGTCTTCAGCGGAAGATGTTCAGCAGAAAAAAAGGAGCGTGACCAGGTTTTTTCTGCTGTGTCCTGTCACTTTTAATCGCTTTCAGTTGCTGGTATTTCCTGGCCACCAATGGTTGTGGAGAGGCTGCACTGCTGTCTGCTTCAAGCTCTTTCTAATTATCATCTTAACAATGACAAAATATTTATGGAGCTTGAGAACCCCCAGGTTGAGCAGATGGCACATGACCCAGGGTTCCTTAGACTCACGGAGAGATTATCTGCAGCCATCAGCAGCTTCTTAACACCCACTATACATGCACAAACACACACACACACCTATATATGCACATATACACACACTGCTAGCTGCTTTCCTTATGAGAGTTAGGATTAGCATGTAATGTCTTCATCCAAACATATACAATACAGTGTCAAAAGTTTGTGGATGTTTGTTATTCCATTGTTTACAAAAACAAATGAAAATTTACATAAACACTAACTAGGTTTATTTCATAGGATAGAAACCTTCATCAGTCCCACATGTGGGAAATTTGCATTGGTGTAGCAGAAACTGAGCAGTACAAATGTAAGAGCAGCAAAACAATAGATAAAATGTATACAACACAACAAGATAAAACAAAAATAACACAAATATAAAATACAAAACTATAAACAAATACAAAAATATAAATATATATATTATGTTACCGAAATATGTGCATGTATAACAAATGTATGCATATATGTACAAAGTATATGTATGAACACTGTGGATATATATCCATATATGTACTTCCTCTGATTGTGCTATTTAAAATCTGCTTCCTCTTCTTCTTACCACATATATGTATATGTATATGGAGAGAGAGAGAGAGACACAGAGAGAGAGACAGAGAGAGAGAATGAGACAGATATATATATATATACACACACACACACACACATAAATTCTACCATTTATTTACACAACAAACCATGAAGATTAGAACTAGTCATTTGGTTTGGGTAAACACAAAAATACAAATGAGTAAACAAACAAATTAAACAAACAAAGCACCTCTACAATAATGGTAATAAATATCAGTTCCCCTTTGGGATTTGGGCAATACCTTTTTCTGATTCTGAGTCTTATATTTAGTTTTTACTGATGCTGTCCTTTTCAGTCCATTAAGCACAAATATTGAAAGCTTGTAAAAGATGTTGCCACATGTTTATATGCAGTGCTTGAAGTGGGAAAATATAAGTGCTGGAACTCTAATTTTCTGACATATTCTCGGGTCACTGTCGCTGCGTCGGATCAGTTTCATTAAGTACCAGAACGCAAAAAAAGCGTGGCGGAACCAAAAAGATTGACATACAGAAGTTCCAGAACTGCGTTCCGCTGCGTTCCGCCCCACTTCAAGCACTGTTTATATGTAGTATTTTCACAGTGACTCCTTCAGTACCTGCCACTGCTCCTTTCCATTTATAGGAACTGGTTAGGTCAGCTTTTGAAGTCCTAATCAACAGAGAGCTCATCTGATTCAATCTAGATAGCATGGGGTAAAAGTTCGGATATTTGTTTAGCATTTCAAAAGCAAAACTGCATCCCAAGAAAAGCTAAATTGACCCAAAAGATAAACACACAACTGTTTTATATGGACAAACCTTTGAAAGCATTTGCATTTTTTCGTTATTGAGAAAGTTGGCCCACGTGTGATGTGCGGTTGAAAAGTTGGGGTCATGGCATGTCATGTGTAAACATGTGTGTGAGGGACCTGATGGACCCCTGAGTGGGTTATTTCACTGCCCAGCTATTTGAAACAGATGATCGTCAAGTTGTGAAAGCTTTGATCATGTGACCGGCTTTGAGCTTAGATTGGCCATGTATCCTCAAACCTTCCCCTCGGTCAAGGATGTAATCCTAGATCCTCTCTGTGAGGCAAGCTTTATTTTCACTTGATGAAGTTTATCTCTTCAGGCCTTCCCACTGCAAGCACCACCTGACATGGAATTTAGGGTCACTGTTTGATTTTGCCTTTCTTCTAAACAAGAGCCGTCTTGTGCTGAACTTCAGATGCCCTATTCAGCACAAGCCCTGCTCAGATCAATGACATCATACAAAAAGATCAGCTCCAAAAGCCTATGCAGGAGGCAAGACTCATTCTTCAGAAATAAAAACAACCGTAATATATAGTGGCAGTAAGAAAAGAAACTTGAAGCTCCAGAAAAACAACTACACAATGGACAGCTGCTGGGCAGCTGGTGGTTAGGGAGATGCCCCTGCAATCAGAAGGTTGTAGGTTCAATAGGTCTTGTTGTAATAAATTTTGAGCTTTCAACATATAATCTAGGGCTTGTAGTGTTTATAGTCTAAGTCCTACATAAGTCTTACATAATTTGTAGTCTATGCCTCAGTTTTGCTCTATGTACAGTATAAACCTGCATCTAATATCAACTGTACTATACATGCTACACTAATGAATCTTAGTTTTGTTCATGAACTTGCACTTTTTTAGGTTAAATGGTCTTAGTACAATGAACTTCACACTGATTGTTCTGGAATCAAAGTAGTTCATCAATGGCATCGCTCCAAAGAACCCTGTATTTCTGAGAAGAGTGTAGGTGTGTTTGAACAATGGAATAACCTAATTGTGTAGACCAAGGCTTTCTGGTTTAGTTCCCTGCTTTACTTATAGCTGTGTTGTCTTGCAGATTTCTGTTGAAAGTGAAGTGAGTGAAGCTACATATAATAAGCTGCCAAATATAAAAAAACACTTCACACAAACAGATCTACAGCCCACACCAACTTCAACCACGGATTGTAAAAGCAAGCTCATGCCAGGACCAACTACAGAAGAACACAACTTGTTGTTCACAGCTTCTTTAACCCTTAGAGTTC
>JBBKCR010000036.1:7210586-7221252 GCA_037577295.1 Ladigesia roloffi | reverse complement strand
GATAGATAGATAGATAGATAGATAGATAGATAGATAGATAGATAGATAGATAGATAGATAGATAGATAGATAGAAATAGGTGGGCGTGTCTTCGTTATGACATCAGGCATTGTGAGTGTTGGTCTGATGACGCCAGTGTGTGTGAGTTTATATCGTCAGAGGCTCCGTGTGTGTGGTTCCCCGGTGTGTGCTTGGTGTGTGTGAGTCTCTTCGGACAGACATGCTGCCGCTGTCGATTAAAGACGATGAATATAAACCTGCAAAACTCAACCTGCTCTTCAAGCTGTCCGGCTGGTTTCGGTAACTTCCTCTCTCACACTGACAGGGCTACTGTAGCACGCTATGCTAGCCTTCGCTTTACTGTAAACCTTTATCCTGAGCTTATCAACCATTTCTCTACTGGTGTCACGCAACGCTCTTTGGACAGAATGATCATATTTAAACTCCTAAATATTCGTTCGGCACATATTTGCACCTTTAAATGCTTGTTGTGCTACTAAGCTTAACCGGCTGGCTAATGTGTATAATTTAGCTACCTAGCCACACAAACAAACAGTTAAACTTGGGTTGTAACTCTTAATCTGCTTCAACAGATTAAACTAAACGAGTATAATACGTTTATGGTGTTTAGTTGTGGCAGTTAGTGTAGGTTTAAATTAGCTAGGTTAGCTAGAGAGGCTACTTTGTCCATTAATGTCAACGTTTCTGTCCTGTCCTGTCTCTCTAGATCAATCCTAGCAGACAAGACTTCACGGAATTTGTTCTTCTTCCTATGCTTGAACCTGTCGTTTGCCTTTGTGGAGCTGCTGTACGGAATATGGAGTAATAGGTAAGCAGTTTGGGTCAGTTAGCTGGAGCTACTGAGTGGAAGCCCTGGTCTCAGGATGTGCCACGTAGCTCTAAACATGAATCACTGCGGTGAGAATCTGTAGCCATGGTCCCCTCATTAAAAAAACATCTTTCTAGACCAAGAAACATCCTTTCTCTGCCTCCTGAAGCATACTCCAGTTTGTGCTTTAATGCATCATCTATAACTGATAAGACTGGCAGCCTTTGATACTCATTGGGACATTCATTGATCTCTGATAAGCTGATAAATACAACATGGACAAAAGTATTGAGACGCCTGCTTAATACACCAACAGTGACATTGTATTAACATTAATATGGAGTTCCCCTTTTTTCAGTTTTGACAGCCTCTGCTATTCTTGGAAGGCTTTCTACAATATTTTGGATTTTATGTGGGATTTTGTGTCTGTAGAGCATTTATGTGGTCAGGCAGGGATGCTGGAAGAGAAAGCCAGGTTCGTTATCTCCATTTCAGTTCATTTCAAAGGTGTAGAAAGGGTGTCCACAAAGTTGGAAGCATGGTGTTGTCCAAACGTCTTGGTTTGCTGAAGCATTAAAATTGTCATTTAATGGAAGTAATGAAAACAACTGTGTCCTAATGTAAAACAATAAGACTGTCATTGGCTGAAACCTTGGAGAACAGGTGTGTCCTAATACCTTTGTGCATAGTGTGTATAACCTGAGAGGTGGGGTGGGGGTATTAGGTTTAAAATTTCTGTCTGGCATATATTTACCTTCTCTTTAATTTCCAAAAGAAGATGAGACTCCACTAGAGCTGACTGTTGCATTTTCAACAACCTGTTCATACCTGCAACTAAACTTAATGTGTGATAAGGAAAATACCACACAGCTGGTTCTGATTAGGCTGAAGTGTTAAAAAATTTATTATTTGGGTGTGAGTCTCTAAGGGGATGTACTTCTATGCATGATTTTTTTTTTCATGTGTATGTCATCATATTTTTAGATCTAATATGAAAGTGATTGGAATGCAATTTTTTTTTCACATGGTCTGGTAATTTCAAACGGATCAGGGAAGCCCTGACAACATATAGGGGATATTAGGGAACTTCTGTTTGACATATGGATATGAGTTGATTTATGTGTGAGTATTTGTTATTGTGATTTGAGATTCAGGATTGTCTCTTCCTCTCTTCTGGTTTCCCTCCATATCAGTTTAGGGTTGATATCAGATTCATTTCACATGTTCTTCGACTGCACCGCACTTTTGGCAGGCCTTGCAGCATCAGTGATTTCACGATGGCGGTCTAATGACTCCTTCTCATACGGGTAAGGCCTCAAAGGACCTTTTAATGCTTTTTATTAAGGATGCACTGTTTTTGGTCCCAGATCTAGTAGTGTGTAATGTTTTTTACAAACATGATACAGGAATGTGTACTTGCACTAATGCTGCATTCATATGTAGGGTTGGGAACCAAAAGTAGGTTCCAAATTAGAGCCAATAGTGCTAATATCAGTAATTGGGCTAAAGTTGCCACTTACTTTTATTAAGCACTTTTGCTGATTTAAGTTTTTTTATTACATTTTTTTATACCAGCTTGGCTCATTGAAGCCTGTATTGCTTTTTATTTGTAGTGTTGAATTTGTCTACACAGTGTAAGCTGGTTTATGCATGTGTGCCAAAAATCAACCATTTACCAGATTGTCGATTAAGGACTCTGCCATACAGATTCTTAATCAGTGCATCTGTAATATACATGCCAATATTTCATTCTGCATGCTTTCTTTTTTAAATCTGCTTTTATACACCATTTTTATTTCCCATCAATTGTCTAAAACGCCTGTGTTAATGTACATTTGCAACAGTGCTAAATGAGTGGGGTTTTTTTTCCCCATGGCCTAGTGGGTGGATTTCTTAAATTCTTTTGCAAGTTACTGATCACATGCTTCTGCTTTACAGCTATGTCAGAGCAGAAGTGCTTGCAGGCTTTGTGAACGGCCTCTTTCTCATCTTTACTGCCTTCTTTATCTTCTCAGAAGGAGTGGAGGTGAGTGCAGCATCCAGCACTGGTAGCTTTCACATGTAATCCACTGGTTCTCATTTAAATTATGTAAATAATGTGTAATGTGTCTGATGCCTGATTGTTTTTGTTGTCCATCTGCCCCAGAGGGCATTAGAGCCTCCTGACGTGCATCACGAGCGCTTGCTGCCGGTCTCTATAGCAGGGCTCCTGGTCAACCTCGTAGGAGTCTTTGTGTTCCAGCATGGTGGGCATGGACACTCTCATGGTGGAGAAGGTATCTCTTTTATACATCTGGCACCTCAATCCTCATGTCTTAGCTGCTCTCAGCACTGACGAGCTTTCTTTAGGAGTCTTACCGTCTGTCTGTGGAGACTTGGTCATCACACTGTTTACACTTGCAGTTCACCCGGTTACTCATTCCAATGCAAAATGTAACTGTATAGAAATGTATCTACATTTCTAAACAGGGCCAACATTGGATAAATGCAAAGTGGATCTTAACTGAATGTGCTGTGTTTCCTGTTTAAAGCAGTCATGTTTGTTTTTATTTTTCTTTATATTTGTTTAGCAGCTGGCATTAACATGCTTACAGTTGAAAGAAAAAAATTGTATTAAATTTAAAATATAGATGCAATCAATAAATACAATCATCCAATCACAATAAAATGTCAACAAGATTAGGACACATTTTTTACTGCAATTTATATGTGTTCAGAGATTGGCTGTTTTAATGGCCTAGTATTGTCCTTGTCCAAATGTGTTATTGGACTAGATCTCTGCATTTATCCCATCCGAAGCAGTGAACAGATATCACCCACACACTAGGAGGCAGTGAGTACAAATCCAGAGCAGCTTGAAGAGGGGTGTTGTTCATTCACTTGTAATTATTTTACACTGGAAGAAAACTAGGGCATTAAGTTCTGTACATTTGCTTATATAACAGTTACTGTTAAATAGGGATGCTCCGATCAGGATTTTTGCCACCGATACCAAGTACCGATTTTTTTTGTCTAGGTGATCGGCCGATACCAATGCTAATTCTGATCCTTCAAGTTTATATAACTGATATGTAAGCTCTCTGATCACCATTCACTTTTTTCAGATAAAGTAATACTATAAATGTTTCCTTTGTTGTATGCGTTCAAGTGTGTGAGTTCTCTCCTGTTGTGTGTGTGTGCGTGCGCGAGAGTTCTCTCGTTCGGTACCCATCCCTAATCCTCATGCATTGACGTCATCAATTGTGATCGATTCCTAAGATCGGCGAGCTTAACGAGTCCCGATCAAGTCATAAAGTCTGATTATCGGCTGATACCAATCGTCCACCGATTGATCGGAGCATCGCTACTGTTAAATATACATTTAAATGAAAAAATAAATAAAAGGTAAGACTGTGTCTTGCAGCATTAAAATAATACGTACAATTAATAGATACAATTATCCAATCAGAATCGGGATTTGGATACATTCTGATTGCACATTTAGACGTTTCCACAGACGGGCAGTTTTAATGCCATGTAAAAACAGGTCCTTAGTATTGTCCCTGCTCTGACGTGTTATTTGACTTGATTGGGTAACTAAATTGTGTATTTCTGTATCTCTCTTAATTTGAGAAGTCTCTATAGTAGTATAGACTTCTCAGTAATTACATAGCAACAATTATATGTCCAAAAGTAACCCCACACCCCAGTTACTGTAGCATTTGCTGAAGCACAATTGCTGCACCTAATGCTTATACAGGCATTAATTTATGCACACAGCTTGTATAAACTACAGAGGATGTGTGATATGATTTTATTTTCTACACACCCCAAAACTTTGGGTTATCAGCTAATATGGGTCCAGCATTGTTTGTTTTGTGTGTTTTCAGTTGAAGTGCTTCACTTAAAGTGAAAGTTGAAAAGTGGGCGGTCATGTTGAAACTGCTCAGACTACCCACAACATTACACCACACAGCATGAGTGTTAAATTTAATTCCAATGCATGAAAGAACTGAGTCAGCAATTGTCACAGGATTAGATCAGATTCATTCGTTTGTCCCTGATATCCGATTTCATCCTTTGTGGTAATTTTGTAAACCCTGCCATTTCTAATCTGCATTATAAAGCACAGTCAGAATGGAATGGTTTGTGCATGAGCCTAAGGTGAGCATGCTCAATTTCAAACATCAGCATCTATTTTAGGGCAGCTGGAGTCCTAGAGTTAAGGGCATTTGCCCTTTGTTCAGGATATTGTGGGTTCAAATCCCAAGATTGCTAGTGACACCTCTGTCCCTGACCAATATATCGTCCCCACACACTGCTCCCTAGGTCCTGTGTTCCTGGCTGCTCGCTTCTTCCCTTGGTGAAATAATGGGTTAAATACGTTCACCAAGTGTGTTCATACATGATGGAATGTTCCCTTTTACTTTTTTTTCTGTATAAAGACCCCAGTACTGGACTGTTGTTTGTGGAAACTTTGGTTCCAGCCCATTTTAAGAAGATAAGATGGGAAAGATAAGAAAGGACTTTATTTATCCCGAGGGAAATTATTTATTCCTTTTATTTGACAATCTGTTGGAGGTGTAGATGTTGTACTTTTGTACATACAGTTTTTCTAAATGGTAGAGCATCCATCCATATAATGTAGTGTGCTGAATGGTCTGCTTTAATTGTACAGATCTTCACATGTTTGTGGTTGCTTTCTTCTCCCTGTAGGTCATGGGCACAGTCATTCTTTATTCAATGGCAGCGTAGGCCATGGACACAGCCATGGAGGCCATGGGCACAGCCATGAAGGGCACGGGCACAGCCATGAGACCAAACATGGACATGGACATGGGCACGGTGGGCACGGCCATTCACACGAAGACACACATTGTCATGGTAAGTCCAATCACAAATCTCTTTGGCGCACTTCTAATAAATTGTTTGACTACAGAAATGTATATGAAATATAATTTTTCTGTTCTTTGATGTACTTACTTAATGCCATTTATTTCTTTCTGTCATTAGATGATCACTCTCTCACACCTGGCACTGGGTCCAGCAAGCAGATTTTGCAAGGTAAAGGATTGTGTTCTTAACTTTGTTTACCACCAGATGGCGCCAGAGCCCTTTTGTAATTTGACTAGTAAATGAATGCATCAGTTACATAGACTGTTGTGTTTGTTTTTTGTTTTTGTTTTCAAAACAGCTAGTTATTTTTATTGTAAAATATATTCATTTGTGATCTTTAGGTCTAGACAGCATTTCGTGTATGATTTAATGTCATATTGCTTAAGGTCCAATTTTTTAAAAATGACACAGGCCCAAACAACCTTGGGTGGTTCAAATGAACAAAACAAACTCGAAGGAGCCGATGTAAAATAGAGGTCATGTGACCCGTTCAGTTGCATACATGATTAGTTGATAGAGTTTTATTTGCGTCAAGGTGATGGGTCAGGCCGACCCAACTGCTGACCTTTGACCTGGGGCTAACTAGGTTAACGCTGACATCTGAGAGAGTGCAGGAGCGCTGTCACTTTAAAACTCTTTGTGTGAGCCTGTGTGGGAAAAGAGCAGAGAAGAGAAAGTGAGTTTGTCCTCTTCACCCTGGCACACAGAGCAAGAGAATGGGTCCTTTGGGAGGCCGGCTCAGGGGAACGGAGAGGGGGGTCGTCCAGAGTGAGAGTGAGGGAGGGAGGAGGTGACAGTGCAAAAGGTTACTCTGCCCTCATCCCTGTTTTCGCCTTTGCTGAGGGACCTTTTCCCTGCCCCTATGATGAATCGAGTCAATTTTGTCCGTCTTTCCTCCCCCAAATCCTCTCCATGCCCCTTTGTGTCAGTCAGTGAAGAGCTTCAGCATTCCTGTTTGTTTTGCTGGTTGGTCTTGCTCTCACTGCACTTGGGTGGACTTTCTGTTTAATTTTGGATTCACTTACTTGCTGCTGTTGTGGAAATTTAAAGTGTGACATCTTCAATTTAGGGGAATCTTTTGGGGGCCTAATGGATAGTCACATGTAGCTCATTCTCTTTTGTGGCAATTAATTAATTAATTAATCGAATTAATCGCATTTAATCGCACATACATTTGGATGTCATTAGAAGCACTTTTTTACCATTTATTATTGTATACAAGCCTATCACTTATGCTCCAATGGTGATGACATTTTTATCACTGACTGGACCAAACCTATGAATTAGGTTACAGTATATCACAGTGGTAAGTTTTGATACACAAGTTTTGATACACTTCTCAAATAAACCCACTTATTTTTAGTCTGCCGACTAGTGGCAGGGCTTAAAGCGATAATTGCGTAGAAAATATCATTGCGTTATTTTTTTCTGTGATTAATTGATCAAATTAATGGGTTAAAATATATCAGATGTCCCACTCTGTAGTGCTGAAATGAGCTTGAATGGGTGTGTGCAGAATTCTCTGTGATTAAACATATGTAACAGCTGTGTTTGGTGTGTTTTTGTGTCCTGCAGGTGTTTTTCTGCACATCGTTGCGGATACATTGGGCAGCATTGGTGTCATCATCTCAGCCTTTCTGATGCAGAGGTATGACCTGATGATCGCTGATCCCATCTGCTCCATGCTCATCGCCCTTCTCATCGGAGTCAGGTAGGAACACACACCGTACACAGTCATGTACACACTACATGTTGTTTGGTCTTTAAAGTGTGGTTGCACATTATCAAAGAACACACTTTTACACATTTAGATGGTTACTGTTTATTTGTTAAATCCAGCATACTGGAAAACAACATAAAATGTGCTCTGTGTAAAAGTTAGGACACTTTACATTGAGTTCTTTTTACTTATGTGGAACTCAAAATATATATAAATGATGCAGAAAAATATCATATTTACATCTCTTGACTGAAGATGATCAGAAAAACTTTATTCATCTTGGAGGAGATTGTTTCTTATTCGGTCCAATCCCAGAGTCAAGAACACTATAAACAATAATGAGTCTAAATAAGTTAAATAAAAAACTTAACATCAAAAATGACAAAACACTGTGCTATATATACACATGCACATATGCAGGGGTTTAAACACAGGGTGGGCCCCAGATAAGTAGTCCACCGCTTGCGATCGTATGACAAGATGAAAGAGAGAGTTGAAAAGATGCTGAAAAGGGTAAGCAATTTTTAGAAGTTTTATTTTTCAGTATTTAAAAGTGAATTTGACTATTTAATTTCTGGTTTTATTTTAAGTCAGAACCATACTTCAGAGATGCAAAGCTACTAAAATGCATTTGTTTCAGCAGTATTTCTGCGTATTTCTAATCTGTAGAATTCACTCTTAAATTTAAGTAACTTAAAATTGGCATAAATAATTTCACCTTGCTCAAAATGATAGATTCATTAATTTTTTTATTTCATTTCCACTACCGTTTATATTCTGAACTCAATTATATGCTTCTCTGTGCGAGTGCGAGTGCGAGTGCGAGTGCCTGATCGTGCTGAAGTTAGACCTCCTCCCTCTGCTCCACCCTAAATCCACAGCAGCACCTAATGCAGAGCAGCCTGAAGCCACTTCACAGTGACCATGTTCTAGTGGGCTCTCCAGCTTCTACCCCAACCAGTTGAATTACAGGACAGACACACACATATATAAATATATCCACACACACACACACACACACACACACACACACACACACACACACACACACACACAAATAACACACACACACACTCTCTCATACACACGCACTCAAAGGGTGGAGTCCAACGCCCTCTCACATGTGGTCAGGAACAGAACAGAAGTGAGCTCCGTCAAGCGTCTTTAACAGCTGGTACAGACAGATACAGCCACGTATCTTCAAACGTGTTGTATTTAGCACGGTGCCTGCTTATTTAATACATTGAATGCATGACATATTACAGTTAAACTCAGGAAGTATGATAGTAGAAAATTTCTGTGTGACCGTAGCCAGAGAGAAAAGGGATGCACCAGACCTATTTAATGCAGTTGAATTGGCACCTTCTTATTTTTACACTTCAGTGTTGCGCCTCATATAGCAGAGCAGAGCCGCTGTGAGTCCTGTATGAGAGACTGGAGATGTGTTTTGCCTCTGTGTCCACATCACAGACGTCTCTGTGCCTCAGTGAGTGGAAAAAGTACCGTTGTGCGAAATAGAGAGGGGGCTCATTCAATGAGTGCATGAAACTTTCTCCTCCATGTTCATCTCCTCTTTTTTTCTCTCTCTTCTCTTGCTCCCTCTCTCTTCTCATGTTTCTCTCTTTCTCTCTTGCTCTCTTCCATTCCCTTTCTTTCTCTCTCTCTCTCTCTCTCTCTCTCTCTCTCTCTTCAGGGCTTTTCTTCTCTTCTCTCTGGAATGCGGCTGTGATCTCTGACTGTTATGTTAAAAATGTGAGAACAAAGGCATCTTTTTAAGATGTCCTTTCCCTCCATCATCTAATATCTGACAAGAGGGGGAGGTAGTCTGTGTTATTGAGACCCAGAACCCCCCTTCCCACATTACTGCCTGATCTCCCCTCTTCAGCAGCGATGTGGTAAATGCAAAGACATAAATGGCATGGTAGTTAGACAGAAAGCACAAAGCCTCCTGCCTGCTTTTCTATTTCTACCTATAACATGAAGAATGGGCTGCCAGTGAAAGGGAGACATTTCAATACAGGTGCAGCATGAAGAGGGAGACCAAAATAGAAAGAAGCCTTTTACCTTGGTCAAGCTGGCAAAGCCATTACACAATCAGGAGAGGTTATTAAAGTTTGTCTAAATGATTAAAACAGGTCCAGAGTTGCAAATTATAGGACAGTTATTAAAACAACTCCCTGAAAGCCTAGGAAACATTTTTGCATTTTATTTTAAACAAATATTTTGCAGGGCATTTGTGGTAGTATACTGTAAAATGTGGTTTTATGGATTTATTAACATTAATTTCATACTGTTGGCAAAGAATATGTATAATAAATGTATTACTGAGTAGAACAGCTGATGGAGGTGTCATGTAAAACAATTAATGCTGTCTTTTAGTAACACATTACCATTTAAAACTATTAAACATTCAAATGAGCTGTTCTTATTTGGAGTGCTTCACTTAAGTTGCGTATGTAAAAGTAGCCAAATACTGAAATTGGTCAAACACTACTGCCCCACAGAAGACATCACACAGTGTGTGCTATTTTAAACCAAATTTAAGCTTATTGCAGCCCATACTGATTTGATCTCCAATCTAATAGAGCAGCTATACAACAGCACAGGAAAACTGAGATCAATGCAATTTATTTCTACACAAGCACCTCATTCTGCTTTATAAGGTGCTGATTAGTGATCATCTGAATCACATCATAGTTAATGAGGAAAAGTAGAAAAGCACTGCTATTGGAAACTCTCCTCTCACAATGTGACCAATTGGATGATAAAATATTACTAGACGTTCGCCAAAGGCAGTTATTGCCATTTGGTTTAAAGAATGAACAAGAGATTTGTTTTCTTTAAAATATTCAAGTTCTGTATACACTGCATCATTACTCTTAATTGGATGTTTTGTCATTTCCTGAAATGATGCTTTAAAGAAAATTGTTTAATTGGATATCAGGAGAAATATTGTCTACAGGTTTTAAAAACTCAGGCAAAGCTGTTCAGTTCAATATTTGAACCTACAAAAGATTAAAACCTGAGGAATTGAACAGTTTTGCAGTGCTCACTGAACTCTTCTATAGTTTTTCTTGTTCATTGGTCCACTGGACTGCACAATAACAGCTCTGCTGGAACGCATGTGGTCAGCATAGATGGACACTTAGCTTTTTGGACAGCTCCGGGCTGCGTTTTTTCAGTCTGAGAGATTGATGGGCTATAGCGAGGTCTTTATTTTGATTTAAGACACTGACCACATT
>JBBKCR010000036.1:7148726-7161603 GCA_037577295.1 Ladigesia roloffi | reverse complement strand
GACTGTAAGACTGTCCCTGTAACTGATGACTGTAAGACTGTCCCTGTAACTGATGACTGTAAGACTGTCCCTGTAATTAATGACTGTAAGATTGTCCCTGTAATTAATGACTGTAAAACTGTCCCTGTAATTAATGACTGTAAGACTGTCCCTGTAATTAATGACTGTAAGATTGTCCCTGTAATTAATGACTGTAAGACTGTCTCTGTAATTAATGACTGTAAGATTGTCCCTGTAATTAATGACTGTAAGATTGTCCCTGTAATTAATGACTGTAAGATTGTCCCTGTAATTAATGACTGTAAGACTGTCCCTGTAACTGGCTGCTGTAAGACTGTCCCTATAATTAATGACTGTAAGACTGTCCTTGTAATTAATGACTGTAAGATTGTCCCTGTAATTAATGACTGTAAGACTGTCCCTGTAACTGGCTGCTGTGAGACTGTCCCTGTAATTAATGACTGTAAGACTGTCCCTGTAATTAATGACTGTAAGATTGTCCCTGGAACTGACTGCTGTAAGACTGTCGCTGTGAGTATTGACAGTAAGTTGCTCTGGATAAGAGCTTTAGCCAAATGCCCCCTTTACCCTTTGGTTATTCTCATTTCTCAATTTTTTCCACGATTTCTCTGTTTCTCCTGTGCAGGGCGAGGAGCCTGCAGTGTTCGACATGGGTGGATATGAGGAGTACCTGCGTGAGCAGGTGGGTGACCGCTGGTTCCGTTATAATCCGCGCCTCACCTGCATCTACTGCTGCAAGTCCTTCAACCAGAAGGGCAGCCTGGACCGCCACATGCGCCTGCACATGGGCATCACGCCCTTTGTGTGCCGCATGTGTGGGAAGAAATACACGCGTAAGGACCAGCTGGAGTACCACATCCGCAAGCACACCGGCAACAAGCCCTTCCACTGCCACGTCTGCGGAAAGAGCTTCCCCTTCCAGGCCATCCTCAACCAGCACTTCCGCAAGAACCACCCGGGCTGTGCACCGCAGGAGGTGTCCCACAGCGCCTCGCCTGAGACTACCACCGTCACGTCCCGCGGCGGCCAGAACGAGGATGAGTCGCCCAGCCAGGAGGATGCCGAGGCCAACGGGGCGGGAGGCAGAGGGGGCGGAGCTTCGTCTTTCGGAGAAGGGGTGCAGCCGTCTGTTTCGACCACCGGGCCTGACTGAAGGCGCTTAGTGGGGTTCGGGATAGGAGGGGGGAGAAGAACAGCGGGTATGGAGATGAAAACAGACAGAGGAGCTATTTCGGGGGCACCCCGTCGTCCCTTCGTCCCACCGTTCAAGCTGGGCACTGCAGGGGGTTTCAGACGGCTCTCTGGCTGCTTGGAAAGCTGCTGTCAGTGAAAAAGAAATGGATGTAAACAAAATAAAACAAACAACACGGGGTCCGAGGGTGGGGAGGGAGGAGATAGGTTACTTACATGAACAACGGGCCTTTTAACTTTTTTTTCTTCCTTCAACTATAGGAAACAAATGCAAGGAACAGTTTGCCAGAAGACTAGTGTTCTTTAGGTATTTATAAAATATCTGCGCTTTAAACCGCATCTACCTTCACCGTACAAACTGAACCGTTAAAACGTCAACAAAATGAAGACAAGCCACACTCCAACAACCTCACACACCACTGGATGCAGTGATTTCTGTTTTCTGGTTTTTGTTTTGTTTTGTTGTAATTTCTTTTTTTTGCCTTTCCTGTCTTTTTATGTACGTTACAGTTTTTTATATTTTTGTACAACAGTGAAGCTTCAGAATTCAGGACAAAAAAAGAGATGTAGTTATGATTTGGTCAAATTGTGTTAAAATTGCCAAACTTCTTTGTGCCAGATGGTGATTATAGAAAAAAAGGAGGATATTCCAGTCCTCCGTCACTTTGCCTTGAGACAATCTTAATAAATTAGCCAGGGGTTTGAGGCTGCTGCTCCTCAGCTATAGCTAGGCTTAAAAAAAACAAAAAACGGGTTCTGCTTGTGTTAGGGCCCCCTCAGGTCTGACTCAGTGTCGGATTCCTAATTTGTTTATTTGATAAGTGCCGACTCGGCTCGTCATAAATTCTTATGTTTGCAATTAGCAGATAGGCCTGAAAGCAAAGTCGTTAGTGTCAAACTGTTCAGATTAAGTTTAATTAGTAACATTAACTCGGCGGTTAGACTGATATTTGGCATGTGGGAAAACAAAACGTTAGCAACTTCTTATTTATTTGTATTTAATCTTCCCCAGTATGGCCTTTTTTCTCTCTCTCTTTACATTTCCATTCTCCAAAACCAGCTGCTGAATGTTTATACAGTAATTTAAAAAACAGAAAAGTCTTCAACCTCAGATAAGCTACAGTACCACTCAGTTACCTCTCACTCATCACTACGCAATACAGATCTGTTCACACAGATTGGTGGATGCACTCAGCTGAATCTCACGTGTGTTAATTTTTTTTCCTTGTTTTTTTTTCTTTGTGTGTGTGTTTTTTTATTTTAATTTTTTAAGAAAGCTCTTAAGAGATGTGTAAGTCTCTCCGACTTGTCGTGGCGTCGCCGCCGCCGGGAGCGGTCTTTGTGGGTTTTTAGCCTTTACGCTTTTCTGTTCCGGTGAAGAAAATGAGTCGAGAACGAAGCCGAACCAAAAGCAGGACACGCGCACACAAAGGCGCGTGTGTGTGTCGTCTGTGTGATGGGATTTTTTTCGGAAATGCCACGGAATGAGTTTTAGGATTTCCCATTTTCAGAGAGGAGAGCACTTTAAACGGGGGGTCTGGCGGGTTTTTCCCCCTCGCTGGACCCCCTGACAGATGTTTCCAGCTGGTGCTATGATTTAACGGATTTAATGACAGGAGCTCTCGGGAACCAAAGGAAATGTATCATAGATGCTATACCTCTGACACTAGGTGGAAGATGAGGAATAATAAAAAAAAAGAGATTACATCCGGCACTTCTAAAGGGCGGATAGTGGTGATTTGGGCGTGGGGGAGGGGTAGTTTTTCTTCTTTAAAATATCTACTATATATCACTTATGCATATAAAGATGACTTTGTATGTGTAAAAATGATATGATGCAGTGTCTAAGGTGGTGGAAAAGTCAAAAAGCTTTGTTAAAGTGAGGCTGGTATGGAGGGTAGGTTTTGGTTTGTTTTTGGTTTTGTTTTGTTTTTTTTAGGCTGTGAATCACACTTCGGTTGTGACCATTTGTTTCCCTGAGGAACGAGAAAAGAAACAGCTACTGATATTTTCAATGGAACGCACCTCTTCTGAATACAGGTCAGGACTTTTCAGACTTTTACCTTTCTTTTCTCTCTATCTCTCTCGGCTTGCTCGAATGCAGGTCAACACCTTTTTTTTACAAATATCAGGAACTTTGTGTTCACTCTGGATGTTTACCTTTGTCTCCATACGAAGCCGTTCGATGTGAACCCAGGTTCACTTCACAAGTGCAGCAAAAAAAAAGGAGAGAATAACACGAGCATCTCCTCAACTCAGTGTAAATACCTATGCCTCAGAAGCAGTAGCAACAAAACAAAAAAAAGGAAACTGTGTCATCGCAGCGTCAGTGTATTCTCCTGAAGCCAGGTCAATGTAAAGCATGCTGATGTTGCGGGTTTGTTTTTAACTCCAGTGCGACCTCATGAGAACACAGCCAAGATAGATTAAGACTTTTATTCCCAGCCAAATGTCACAATATAGGATGATATAAGATTTGTTTTTTAAGGTGAAGGGCATAGACCTGTTTTATATTGGCTAATGGTGAGGTAATGGTGGTGGACATATCTCTATATCAAATGTGTGTGTGTGTGTATTGTTTGCTTTTATTTTCGATGTCCCGTACCATGCGAATGCAAGGGATCTATGTCAATCAATCATTCCAAGTTTTTCACAGGAAAGAAAATGAAAAAGGCGGATGCTGTGGAATTTAGGGCTATCGATCACATCCAGTACCTTCATGCTTTGTGCATATCTGTCCTGTTTGCTGGGAGGTCCACAGAATCTCAGCCCAAGTCCTCAAAAGCAGGGATGCACAATGTGGTTCGATGTGTTTTTGTGCCGATAAATAAAACCGGGACGTCCTGGATTAACACTGCAGTAATGTGTTCCTCTGTTGGGTAACGAATGCAGTAAAGTGAAGAAATTCGAATATTTTAGCATCTACCCTTCAGAGTGCAATAAATACGCCATCAAAAGATTCATAGTGCATCCTGTACTGGTTGTTGGTGGCAAAGCGTTCAAAGTGACACTCATTGGACCATCTGGTGCCAATCTTTTATGACTTTTGAGGAACCTGTGGCCCTTCTTGGCCATTTTCTGTTTCTCTTTCTATTTGCCTTTTTTGTTTGTTTTGCTATCAGCGCTTTAATAACATAGAAGAAATGTGTTATGATGTAAATAATAGTACTATTTAAAGTTTCTAATAATCAATACAGCTACTGCGGATAAATGGCATTGACTGAACAAGCGTTCTGTATTGGCGTACCACAGTGTTACACAACTCTGTAGTTTCTACAGTCCGACGTTACAAAACAGACTGTCTGAAATTACCTCGAAAGTGTTATTTCACCTCACGTTCCAATAGGCCTCGATGTGTAAAAACGCTGTGGAGCTAGACTGACACTGTAGTCTCAGATTTTGAAATAGTTTGAGAAAATAAATTGCCAAATGATTAAGGTTCTAACTAGAACTTAATGGGGAATTCCACCAATTTTGCTACATTTCTGTGTTTTTCAGTCTGTAAACGGTCATTCAGGGTGGTTTGATGCGAAATAGTGCATTTCTTTACAGTGGTGGTGAATGGAACCAGGTGTCATGGCTATAAAACAAGTATAGCCATTTTAATTACAGCCTAAACCCACCAGTGAACCTATATGTGTCTTCTAGGTTTTTATACATGATTGTGAAATAGTGTGAAACCTGGAACAAAAGCATTTTCTTTGGGGCCTATTTTGCCTCACAGCACCCTGCATGTATCCTTCCACTATAAAAGTGTTTTCTAAATACTTTAGGCTAAAACCATCCGGAAACTGTCTCAGGCTTCAGGTAATGCATTCATAACCATGTCATTTTGTAAGTTTCGTTAAGGGAAATTTTAATGTCATTAAAAGCCTTCTGGTTCCATTCACTGCCACTGTTTTAAGCCTTTTAGAACAGGGCATCATCAGATCAGCCTAAAAGACTACCTCTTAATCACATAGTTCTGCAGAAATGTGGAAAAATCAGTGGATTTGAAAGAGCTTAAAGGTGTGACAAATCGAAGTGTCCTTTGAAGATGCATTAAACAAATTAACGATGCTTTCGGGAACGTGCGGCGAAATGTTTTATTACTCCTCACTCACAACTTACCACACTTACCTCAGTTTGTCAGTCTTTATTATCACAGTACGCTCGTGGAGGGTTTTTCACTTGCATGTCTTTTAGTAGTTCATATTTTTTTGGGGAACACTGAATGACAGAACTGAGCCACATCTTCAGATTCGTTCAGTCTTGTCTCGTCAAAGTCCCTCTGGAGCAGAATATCTTGTACAGGGAACATACTAGAAAGTCTAATGCAAACCTTTTCGTATTGTAACCGCGTTATTGTTGATTCGAATTCGCAATTGCGCGATTGCATCCAAAAAAAAAAAGAAAGAAAAGTTTTTCATTATATTTTGCCTCAGAAAAGTCTTTGAATAAGAAAAAATTCAGTAGAAATGTTACTTGTTAATTTGCATGTCTTTGTCATTTGTGATGGCCAAACATGAATCTGTTTATTCGAATGTTTCCAGTCATCTAAATTTGCACCGAATTTTATGCCAAAATGATGACCTTTATCTTATTGTCTTGCTATATTGTTTATGTCCCAAAAGCAATATAGGCTAGTTATTTCCATGTGTGTTTTATGAGACATCAATCACTTTACTTTTTAGCAGATTTTGAGTATATTTGATTTTACGTAATCATGATTTCAATGTTTAACCAATATTTGATGATATAAGTTCAAATCCCAAACTTTAATTACTAGCATATTAATAACCAACTACCCGTATGTTTAAATTGTTAAAAATTAACCAGAATCTTAATTGTTAAATCTATGAAAGTAATATAATGTAAAATAATTTTTGCGAATCAGTAAAACGCTTGACTTCTTATCCCTTCTGAAATGGTACAGAGATACGTGTGATTATTAGCGATTTATAATGTGAATGGTTCTTTTCACAACCACTGTTTCTTTATTGTTTTCCTCCTCTCAGACAGGTTTTAAGTCCATTCTCCTAAAAGGAAATAAAGCACTTTAAGTGTCAACTGTGAAGGATTTGTTACAATGTTCTATAAATGTCTAAATATAAAAAAAGCCCATATTGTGTGATACTGCTAAACCCAAATTTCTAATAAACCTGTTTTAATCCTACTGTGTGTAAATGGGTGTATTCGTTGTCTAAATGGTGCAAGCTGGGAGTTGCAGGCTCCAGCATTTATGCACGGTAATTAGATGAGTTTTGTAACTTTTCTTGTTTATTTGTACTGGATGAGGGGAAAAAGACGGTGTCTGGTGGAGGAGAATGACAGAACATGGTCAAGTGGTCCTCCACTCTGGTCCTGAGTAGAAGGGGCTGACCGCTTCAGCTGCTTTTGCAGGGGTTGGAGACGCGGCCGAGGAAGATGATGGTGTTGATGCTGGATTCCCGGATGAAAAGCAGGAAGGGTCGATTGGCGATGAAGTTCTCGCGGTGTATGCCGAGAGAGCGCCCCAGAGCCACAACAGCAGTGGCTGCCGCTGCCTCGCTGCCCTCCTCATTCACCTGAAACATCAGACCAGCTCTTCAGTCACAGGGACAGACTTGATCATTAGTTACAAGGACAGAATTACAGTTACATTAATCACAGGGATAGTCTTGCAGTCGTTATTCGCACACAAACACTACTTTTATTCTTCTCCAGCACATTTTGTTATGATGTTAAACTGCCTATGACAAAGTTTTAATATTTATTAGTCCCACAGGTAGGAAATTGTTACAGCAACAATGTGGATTGGACAAAAAAGATTGGAAGCAATGTAACCTATAAAAGTTTAAAATACACACATATATATATATATATATATATATAGACACTGCATGTGTATAAATGTTATATATTGTATGTATATAAATAATACACACAATTTACACTAATTTATTTGCAGAACATATATATCCACAGAAGCTTTAAAACAAAGAAATAGAAACGTACTTCGAGGAAGGCCTTGTGGTAGGCATCAGAGATGTAAAGAGAGTTGCCACTGTCTGCCACCATGCCTGAAAACAGCAGAGAGGAGGACATGATGATGTCACTGATCCTGACTGGGGCTCGTCAGCAGATGGGAGGATGGAGGCCTACCTGGGAGGCTGGCGTGCTCCGCACTGAAGAGGTGCTCGAGGCCCATAGCCTGCAGCTTCTCCTTCAGACTGAAATTGTCCTCTATACGGAAGCGTGGGATCTGCACAGCCACAGTGGTCTCAGTCATGGAGTTCATCATGTCTGTGAGTTTCTTCAGGGTGAGGGATGCCTCCACCTTTAGAACAGTCACAGTTGGTCAATGGAGAAAACACCTCATAGAACAGCAGTTCTCAGTCCCCGCTGGTGGGACGTCCTGAGTGCGTTTCTGCATCATCACTGCGCTAATTAACCATGACTCAACTCGTTAGTTCAGACACAAGTCTTAATGAAACCACAGGTCTCTGACACACAACGATGCTGAATGAGCAATACAAATAGAAAATACGGTTAATGAGCTTCCATTATTGGTTAATTACATTCGCTTCAGTTCAAAGCTCAGCTCATGAGATCAGTGTAATGTAACTTGTTAATTTTGTTCAGCAAGGAATGTTCAAGGAGGGGAAAAAATGCAAAGCTTGAGGTCTTAAAGAACCCAAATCATGGAAAGTTTTCTTTAATAGTTTAATAGTTTAGTAGTTTGAAAACACTGATAACACCTCACTCTCCGGTCTAACCAGGCCAGACATGAAAACTAAACTTATCAGAATCAGAAAACTTTATCTCGAATATTACTTATGTTAGGACTGCACAGACACAGGAACAATATAAAATACAAAATCTAAATAACACTGGTTTGGAATTGCATGCTCTACTAAATCTGCTAATACAGGTAATAGCGACATCACATTTTTCTTTACTTTATTCCCACTAATATGATTATAATGTGGATCATTAGACGAGTGTTGGATATTTAAGGAGCTATTAAGTGTGAAACAATAACGAGTTAATTTACATTTGAAGGACAATCTAGAATTTGACTCTGCATCACCACATGACGCTAGCTAGAACTCCTCCAATCACATGGTGCCTCCAGCTCTGGAAGTTTAAAGGCCCCAGGACCTCCTAAAGCATCCTTTCAAACCCCCACTGATGAATCATAATTAGCAACCATGCAGTGAGGCACCTGGTGGCCTAGTGGTTAAAGAACACGAGTAATTCCTGGAGGGTACAGGCCTTATTTTAAGTTGTATATTGTTCTTTTCTCTGTGCAGTTGTTTTCTCCATGATCAATAACGCTTTGATTCTGGTGCATTTTCAAAATTATTGTTTGTTTTTGCTACATATTCCCAAATAAACATCATATATTCAGCTCAGACAAAAAAGAAAATACAGAATAAAGTAAAGTGGGCCCTAACAGTCGTACATGAACACGCCATAGCACAGAGTGGGAACCGAGTAAAATTATCTCTGCGTTTAACCAAGTCATACCTAAAAATCATACCTCAGACAGTTTAGAGTCTTTCATGGGCAACACAAGCACCATCGACATCCCCCCTCCATTGTAGGGCAGCTCGAGCATCTTCATGTTGTCCTCTGGGAACTTCCTGTACCGGAATTTGATCTCTTTGTACATCATGTGCACGGGGCACGAGTGCGTTGTACTGACGTGGAATTGTGACGAGATGACGTCCTCTTTGTCAAACTTATTTTTCCACTGGCCCTGTAATGCAAACCATATTAAATGATGAGTTTTGATTATTCATTGTAAATAAGCACACCTCCAACAACAAATTTGCCATCATTTTTGCACAGGCCACATTTTATGCTATATTTAAACCAATATGTCAAAACCAGCAAATAAACCAAAAACATGCAGAAGTGTGCGTTCTGTCAAGAATGTGGACTTATTTATACTTCAACAGAATAGCTCTGCCCACTATGTTGCCAAAGGTATGCGGACACAGCTCCTGATTACTCATTACTCAAATCAGACCAAATACTGGCAGTAGAGAATCATACTGCAAAACTCAAAGATTTTAAATTCAGCACTGTCACAGGATGCCAACTGTACATCATGTCAGCTTGTGAAATTTCTGCGTGATTAGATCTGGCCCAGGCCAACTGTGTAATGATTGTGAAATAGAAGAGTCTAGATGCAACACCACCACAGCCACGACTTGGCTGACCACACAAACTCACTCTATTAAGTGCTGAAATGTGTACCACGTATCTTCCAGCTTGATGGTCAAACCTGGGTTTGGAAACGTATCCGACTGGAATGCGTAGCACCCACAGTGTAAACGGAGGACGGCTAATGGTCTGGGACACTTCAGGGTTTGGGCCCATTAGTAATGTTAAAGCAACTGTACATAGAAAATAGTTTAGACAATTATATTCTTTCAACTTTGTGGAACAACCATTTTTATTCCAGTATGACTGTGACCCAGCACACAAAGCAGGCTCCATAAAGACATAAAACATGGCTGGATGAGTGGTGGAACTCCAATGGCCTGCAAAGAGCACTGACCTCAACTCAACAGGACACTTTTTATGATTTTTATTCATTAGAATGCTGATTGCGATCCAGGCCTTCTCGTTCAACATCAGAGTTTAACGTCACAAATACTCTTTTGATTGAATGGGCACAAATTCCCACAAACACTGTAATATATTGTGGAAAGCCTTCCAAGAAGAGTTGAGGCTGTTATGGTCGCAAAGGTGAGGGGACTATTCATTCCCATGGATTTGTAAGGCATATCAAGCTCATATAGCCACATACATTTGGCCACACACACACACACACACACACACACACACACACAGTGTATGTATGCCTTAGAGGCCACTGCCCAGACTGCTCAAAGTCATTTTTCTGAGTAGTGAGGGACTTTCTGCCTGAAAAACACAAGTAGCTAAGCATTAACATAAGATAAAGATTCATTTTGTTTGTAAAAGAAGTGCTTGAGTGGTTTAGTGAGCTGGTTGAAAGAACACATTTGGGAAATTCATGTATCTGGCAGTTTAATAACTATACTCACCTAGACAACAAAACTCATGCAAGGTAGGCAACTTTTGAAATGAGAAACATTATATTGAGTAGATATAATATTGTTGCAGTGTGTGAGCCGTAATCCTTCCAGACATCCTTACCTTAAAGTAAATGGTGTTGACCAAAACCAGAATAGCAGTGGAGTCTATGGAGCCCTCGGGCAGAGTGTTGTTAATTTTGCCTTTTGTCTTCTCGGAGATCCACTCGTTGATCCTCACCCTGGACTGTTCTGGTTTCTCCTGCGGGGAGGGAGCGAGACTGTTAAGCGCGGGGAGAATCGCAGACGCCGAGTGAAGACCTGAGCGATGAGCTGTAAGGATTAAAGTGAGTGACCTTAAAACTGAGCGGCATTAACTTGGCCCCATAGACCATCCCGCTGATGTTCTGGAAGGTCTCGTTGAAAATCAAGGACTTCTCTCCGAACAGGCGGTTGGCCGAGACCAGCTCTACCGTGTTGTGCTTTTTACGGTAGAGGCGGCAATTCAGCTTGGCGAAGAAGTAATGAACCTGGTCTGATGTCTTTTCCTTTATTGTGTCAAACTCAAACACCTACAGGAGAGAAAGAGGGGCTTATTCAGTTTTTATTAAATATATAATTGAAAAAAGGCAATACATTGAGTTTCCCTTCGAGACGTGAAACACCCAGAGAAACTGACTATGTTTTAAAAATATAAAATTATTTAAAAATGTAATCATAATAGGCTTGTTTGAAAGATGATAATAATACAAATAAATAACATGGTTTGATGAAAAATGCCCTAAAAATCCTTTTAGTAAAAAACAAATAACCGCAGAGTAGTTCAGAGCAGGTGGTGGAGGGATACATGAAAGGTGTATTGGAAAAAAATAGTCCCCAGAGAAATATTTTCAGATTTGGCGCTATTTTACCATCATCAGTTCTCAGTAAACACTCATACGATCTGTGAGGTTTCACTGCTGGGTTAGGATAGTAAATAAAAGGAAAATTTTGCATTATAAACAGAACAGCAGGGTTAATATGAATCATTGCTTTGTATATATCCGGATGACTGAACATTTTGAAAAGTCAATTCAAACATCGGCTCCGATCTTTTTAGTTTACTCAGTTTTCTCTGTGACATGTAGTCGATTAGCCAAAACACATTCAGTGTCTTGTGTTGTCTCTAGTCTGGGCTTGATAGGTATCTTGGTGGTCACAGAAGTAATTTCAGATGGTTCCCAAATCTGTAAACCATCGCACACTCTAAACCATTGCTGATCTACAAAAACTACTGCACTCACAACACATGTGGAGGGATTTCTATTTTATACACACACTGCAATAGAAAAGAATAGACACATACACTCACAAACATGCAAACGGTACAAACAGTGAGCAGAAAAAAATCACTTATTTTTTCCCCCCATGGCTGTATATATTCTATTGTATTATATGATTTAGCTAATTCTCCATCTTTATTTGCTTCTGTCCACTTTGTTGCTGTAACAATGCACATTTCCCACCTATGGGACAAATATTTTTATTTTAACATGCTGAGGACAAATATAGGTTTACTGGTGGGTTTGGATATTAAATAAATGGGTGGTGTAAACATCATGACACCACAATCGTAAAGCTCTGAACTGGCTGTAATGAACCATTTCACACCAGACCCTCTCTGAGTGACTTTCTTTACCTCAGCATTTAACAATTACACTGAAATGTTGGAGTCAGTGTATAAAGGGGTGTTCCAGTCACACTCAGCTTACTTTCATGATCTGCTCCAGTGTGGTGTTGCAGGCCCCCAGCTTAGTCATGGCGAATGCTGTGGAGATGCTGAGAGGGGACATGAAAATGTTGGCGTCCTCAGGTCTTCCCTTAGAGAGCTCCTTGAAGAGGGAAAGGGCGAAGCGGCCGTTGGCTTTGGACAGCTCCCAGACTCGCGGGTTGGTGGCCTCAGGGATCTTCTCTAGGGGTTTTTCAGTGGGGGCTTCAACATCGTCCTGCACGTTTGGGTTACGGTACACACAGACTGGCTGCAGGGGCAGGTCTTTGGGTTTAGTGCTGCAGATGTCTGTGGTGGCACGAACTGAGCAGATGGAGAGGATCCACAGAGCTCCTACACAGGCCAGCAGCTTCATTTTGATCTAGGAGGAATGTACATTTAACACCAATTTCTTAAATAGCGTCTGAAACCTGAGACATATACTACTAATATATACTATTATCTTCTGAAATGCCATTGGAGGACTTTTCTGCTCAGCTTATAGCACACAAAGGACCAAGTTACGCACAAATACAACATCACTGTTTATTTCTGTTATTATGTGGCAGGTTGCTCTGCATCTGTAATCAACTGTTAAAGAACAACTTGGCAGACGACTGTAGTCCCAATGATTCTCTAACACCATAGTAGTCACTAAAATGCAGTCACCCATCCATCCGTCCATTTTCTACCCCTTTATCCCGCACTCGGGTTCGGGGTGGAGTAGGGATGGGGAAGGGGGGGTGGGGGTGGTGGTGGTCTGGAGCCTATCTCAGCTGCTATAGGTGAAGGCGGGGTACATTCTGGACAGTTTCCAGCACATCGCAGGGCCACACCTTCACACACATTCACACTCACACCTAGGGACAATTTAGTGTGCTCAAAAATC
>JBBKCR010000036.1:7134732-7148626 GCA_037577295.1 Ladigesia roloffi | reverse complement strand
GTGTGTAATAGCAAAATGAAGACAGTAAAATGCAGTACACAGTACATGTGATCATAACAATGAATGCGTAAACAGCACAAAGGACGTATGTGTGTATTGAAGCGTTTTAAGCTTTCAGTATTGCGCTTAAAGCGAAAGTGCGCGAATTGCTTGGACCCCGCTTATTGCCGTTCACGGCTATATTTTTATATTTATTATTACATTTAAAATTATTTTCTTCTCTTTTTCTGTCTTTTCATGTATATGTTGTTAATTCATGTGTTCAAAAATGAATTAAGAAAGTATATTAAAAAAAAAGAATAGATTCTTGAAGTATTACTGGTTTTAAGACACTCAGTACTCGGGGCCCTAAACACATCTCTGATGGGTTTGAAGTATATATTCCTAGAAGGTCTCCTCAGCGAGGAGCTACTCAGCAAGTGGAGAAAAGATCTGAAACTAAACCTGGTGTTTAGTGAAGAAATAGTTCTTCTCAGCCTTCTTTTAAATATCTGCTCTTTCATCACGTTTAATGTCCTTTATATTTATCTATACTTTTACTAGTTTTATATTACTCCTGTAATTAAATAACGCCCCCTAGATCAATCACTCTCTTACCGTCAACATTACATACAAGCATTTAGATGATGTGCAAGTTCACTTGTGGGGTTGAAATGGTTCCATTTGTTATCACTCTTGGTTCTATTCTACCACTCCAATGAAGAACTGTGAACTGTAGACAAGGCACTGTGATTATTTTCCCCATAATAAACCATTTGGCATGAATCCAATCCAGATTTTTTCACATTCCAGAAAATGCATTACCTGATCATTTAGAAAAAAACCCAACAATTCTTCATTAAACTGTGAATAAAAGTGATTTCATGACTTGTTTTGTCATTAGAATCATCCTGTTGTGTGAGTTGACCACAGCTTTGCTTAAATACAGATGGTTTCTCTTTTGTTAACCACAGAAAAGCACTTTAGAGGAGGCTTTAAAGGAAAGATCAGTTCTCATAGTGGTCCAGTCACCACCAGAAACCCTTTTTCACTCCAGGCTTGGGTTCGAGCTTAAACTGGACTGGCCGTCAAAGCTGAAGAGTAGAGGAAAAGAAGAGGAGCAAATAACTAAAATAAAAAATGCTTCACAATATCATTTAATCACAATCCCTGCCAGTACAGAATCATTGTTGCACATTAAGTTACACTTTTTTTAAATAATTTCACTTTTGTTTCATGTTTCATCTAATTCAACCTTCCAGTCACCCCCTCACCCCCCACTCCTTTGAAGAAAACAAAACAAAAAAAAGCAATTGTATTATACAAAAATGCAATCCAAAATTTCACACAGTGAATTCTTTAACAAAATGGAAAAAAAAAAAGTTTTAACAGCTAAATCCACATTTGGAGAAATATAGTCCTAAACATTCCTTAATGGAGTATAATATATAATAAAAAACCCCTTATACTGTTATGTTGCAGTTAGTTTGTGTACCTTAATTTAAGCAATCTTATGTGCTAACTTGGGAGTAATCATCAAAAGCAATTACATTTCCCAAGATTAGAATTCACAATTCAAATAAAAAACAATAATAAATGCAAGAACAGACCCATGTCACAAAAAAAACGAAACAACAAAACTTAACAGGTAAGAGGAAGCAATGAACTTGTTCAGCGTGAACAAAAAAAGGAAAAAAAAACAACAACAAAAAAAACCCAAAAACACTCCCATCGGGACTTGTACGTAATAATTTCAACAGTCCTACAGCGGTGTGCGCGTGTGGGTGCAAAACTTTCTACTGCTAGAACTACTGCATACTGTCTGTTTAACAAGGCGCGTGTGCTCTGATGCTTCTGTGTTGGGTCCATCCTGACCCAACCTTTTATAGAGAGAAAAGAAAACACACACACACACACACACACACACACACACTCCAATACTCATTCGTCCAACTGGACGTCCTACGACCAAGCCGCCCACTTCGGACAATTTCAGTTCATTTCTCTCTTCTGTTTCCTTAAATCTATACATTAGTAGTTCGAAACAGGACTAAAAAATCTCCAAACAATCAAAACTAGACATAAACTCGACCAACATTTACATTAATCAGGGAAAAAGAATGCACTCCAAACAGAAACACTTGGGGCCATTTCACTGGGTGCGGATTATAAATAAGATGCATCAACACTTTCCGAGTAAAAAGAACGCTTTAACGTTTTGGTTCCCTTTTTTTTCATTTTACACTTAAATGTGGTCCTCCCACTGGCAGATGGGAGGATGCGTGTGGATGTTGCTTTGCAACAATAGGTAAAAAAGTGAATCTTTAAACAACTGACAAATGCATTAATTCAGTAAAGTTCATAACTACAGCCCTTCTGTGTGAAAGGCTAGTTTATCACTGCGTTTCATGCAAAGAAACTAATTTAAATCAGCCTGAAACAGAAGTAATAATAATAATAATAATAATAATAAAAAAATAATAATAGATCCACCACATAACACTCAAAAGAACTCATCCATGTGTGGTCTCCTCAAAATCCACCATCTTATGAAAATAGTGCTTTCTGAAGAAACCAGACCCAGAACCGATGGCTTGCTAACAGTCACCCATCATGATCTCTTGGAAATAATACATTGATTAAGAGGTGTCCTCCCCCCCATAGTACGGTTACGAAACCCAGTTACACCACTGTTTGGGATTTACCCCTGTAACCTTCACTAGAAAAAGGTGATTCATTGGTGGAATTTGGACAATCTTCATTTGAAGCAGATGGTTAAATGTTCCTCATTTGTTCCTGTTAGCACCTGGGTTGCCTGGAACTCATGTGGCCACCACATGGGCCCCAATCCACTTTCACACTTCTGTTATGTGACAGCAAATGGACACAGGTGGCCAACCTGGGTTTGTATTCGTAACCGTACTGTGGGGAAAAAACAGCTACTTTTCTATAGAAAAAAGTCTAGGGCAATACAATAGGTAACTCCACTCACTCACAACTTTCTAATTAGTCCTAGAAGGGGTACTGGACGCCTATTTAGAAATCCACCATGTCTTTTCACACTTCCTCTGCTGAAAATGATTACGAATATTATGGTATGAGAAGGTATTGTTTCATAGAATCTGTAGATTGAATCAGAAAAGCATTGTAGGTCAGAAGATTAATGCAATGCTGTATGTGCTTACTCTCAAAGTGTTAGGAGATCAAATCCCTGTTGCAAGGCATGCAATGAAAACGCTGAAGAGTAAAGACGTGCAACGTGGAGTGCACTTGTAACGAATGGAGAACAAATCCCTGAATCTTGGTTGCAGAGAAAACAGGCTATAAACGGTTAATGGCATTCACACAGTCAATATTCATCCCACGCTCTGATGATGCAACT
This sequence comes from Ladigesia roloffi, assembly GCA_037577295.1. Lineage (NCBI taxonomy): Eukaryota > Metazoa > Chordata > Actinopteri > Characiformes > Alestidae > Ladigesia > Ladigesia roloffi. The sequence continues at coordinate 7,145,265 of JBBKCR010000036.1, read as the reverse complement.
AAAAGGAGCAAGGCACGGGGTGTGGTTTGTCCTCAAGTAAGCTGAAGTAAGCTTCATTATCTATTTATTTATTTTTGGTCTAAATGGAAATGAATGTGCTGATCTGGTAACAAAAAAATGTAAAGAAGGTTCTTAAGAAGCCATTCTGCCAAAATAAAGCAATGAACCCATCAGCATTGAACCCATCAGATGCAATCTTCAAGACTGCTCCAATTTTCAAAAGCTCTTGCACAAGCAGTAGTAACAGTTAAATAAAATTGTACACCAAATAGGTGTGTTATAGGATGCAGCAGCAGGAGATCTCAAGAGACCATTAAACAGGGGTCGTTAAAACTGCACAAAAGAAGTGAGCGCAAAGGTAAAAGGTGAAAAATTGGAGTACAGTGGGAGTAAAGTGTGACCACATGGCTGTAGGTGAACTGCACACAAAAACAGGTCTTTAATATAGCAGGGGTGACTGTGACTGATGTTAAATGACCTCCACTGTCTAAGAATTCAGTGCCCTGGTAATCTGTATTAACTACTGTGTTGTTGCATGTAAAACAGTAGCAGCTGCATTCTAAACCATTCAGAATGGTTCTGTTCTGTTGCCCAAGATCAACGATTATAGTTTTGCATTCTATGGAAAAATTTAAGTGTCAGAAAGGGTTCTTCGAGCAATGCCACAGAACTTTGAGTTTCTCAGTTTGGTCCTCGGGGACCCCCCAATTTTCCCCACCTAGGTTGAAGCAAAATCTGGACTTTCTACAGGACCCTGAGGTGCAGTCTGACACCCACCAAGTTGGAAGAACTAATTTAACTTCAGAGAGAACCATGACAGTAAATGAAACTCATTCTCAAGGTAAAAAAACCTTAAACTGATGGAAATTTTCTTCACTCATTTAAAAGCTCTTCCTAGAAACGTTACATTATGTGAAGTCAGCTTCCCAGATAGGGATGAGGTCTAATCTGGATTTGGAATAACAACATTTTCACTGAAAGAAAAATCTAATCCATGACTAAAATTAATCCTTGCCTGGAAAAATAAGACAATATGTTCAAAAGGTTCCTCAAAGTCTCAAACTCTCCTAATGTGCTGAAATTGTTCTATATGGAAACACACGCCGGAAAACCAACACCTTTCGGCAGAGAACCCTTTCAGATCACCTTATTTTCATCAATTAAATCAAATCAATATCTTAAGGAACTAATGATTAGTTTGCAACTTGAATAAGAAACGGGGTATGCACAGATCATTCTCGAGATCAAACCCACACCAGCAGGATCTCACTGTGCATATTACAGATTACAGATTTCATGTATATGAACTTAAATCAAACATTTGGTCCAAATGCACAATTATTCAATTAGTTGTTGGTCTAATCTTCATAACATAGTGACAGTTGCACACCAATCAATCCATCAAGATGTTTCTGAAGTTTGAAGTTTGCTTTTTCAGATTATGTCAAATAGAAAGATTTTGGCTGACAAATTTTTTTATGCTCTATTACCATAGTAGCTCCAGGGAAAAACAAAGTTCAGAACACAAATATACTTTTGGTCAGGGGAGAAAAGCATACTAATTCGATTTTTCTCTCTGAAAATCAGGAACAGCAAAAAAGATCAAAAGTTAATATGAATGCCGTTGTTAATTAGTGCATAAAACGGGAAAATAATGCAAAAAATTCACCTGATATTTAGAATTTATCACCCATGCTATAAAACCTACTTGCAATATTTACAACGAAGTAAGATTTGAATGCTGTTTAGATGCAGTTCTTAAATTCACAGTCATACGTTCTAGAGAGTCTGAGCTTGTATAATAAATGATAAGGTGTGGAAAGACATATTAAAGTAGCTTGGAGGGAAATCCCTGAAACCCCCCCAGTCACTTAGACCTCCTGACTCACTTCACAAGTAAACTGATGACTTTTATAGGTGGAGAAAAATGTCTGAGAAGAGGAAAAACCCTGGGATTTCCATTTTGCCTGCACAAGGTGCTCTAAGATCCAACCACTCCCTCACTGCGGCCCCACTGGAGAAATCATTAACCTGCCAATCAAAACACTCTGCAACTTCACAGAAGTTAAAAAACAAAAATGACAAAGTCCTTTTCAGTTTGATCAGAGGTGATCAGAGCAGTCAACACACACTACGTTATTGTCTAGAACAATTTGTGCACGAAAAGAGCCAGTGTGTAAAACAAAGTAAACCGTTTAAGGGCGAAAAGGCCACACCAGAGCAGCACCTTAACCATAATGTTGGACCAACATTATAATTGTCTCTTTTCCTGAAGATCTGTACGTAGATCAAGGATTTCACTGATGAAGTGAAAACAGAATGTATAAACAATCATAAAAGAGTCCTACACAGTCTCTTAGACTGTGTGTTTTTTTTATTATTCCATCCTCAGGATGAAGCATGTAAATGTCACTGTTAAAAAAATACATTAAAGCTGAACGGTAGGTTAGTGTATGACAAAACAATAGCAACAGTAGGCTACAAAAGACGAGAGGTCTTTTCTGTGAGTTATATACTGATTCTGTTTCTGACCACCTCTGAACAAAAATGACAAAGTTTTGGAGGCTGTAGCATATGCAGTAGAAAATAATCCAGGTAAAACAAAAATTACACCAAAAACTAAATTAATCCAGGTAAATTTGGCCATGTTTCTCCAGGAAGGCCAGCGTGGCAGGTTAAGCATTCAGAGAACCTGGGGGTTTGGTGAGACAGAAAAAAAAGCTACGAAATGCAACGGCAAGACAAGAGTGAGCTTAAACTATGCTTGTAAACCCGTACAGAAGCACTGAATTCCACAAAAAATACAAAAATGTCTAACCAGTTATTGGAGGCATGCGTAGGCATTTGACACCAGATCGAAATAAACTGAAAGGTTATCCAAATCAATTGTCTCTGTTGGGAGGTGAAAGTTATTGTTTCAAACAGCCAATGTGCATTAAATCTACCAGTCACCATCAGAAACACACCCATAATTAACAGGTTGCACATCACCACCATACGCTAAGCTATGAGGTTGCACCACCTCACATGAGGAGAGGAAGAGTCACATGCGTTTTCTCAAGCAGCTCAAGTAGCTACAGCCATATCATCTGAACAGTGTAAACTGATCACCTGAAATGAAAGGAAAAAACAAAACAAAAAAAAACCTATGCAAGCTTAACAATCCATATGGTAATTACACAGAATGTAGCCTGAGCTCATTAGTTCATAATGAGTTTGAAAGCCAAGATAGTGGATTTCTTATATTTCAATTATTATTACTCAGTAGACTTCAGTGAGGCCAAGTAAACACTTACATTGATAAAAGGATCTCAGATGCCCTGGTTTCCAAGGCAACGAGAGAAATTGTTTGTCATAGAAAAAAAAAGAAAATTCATTCACAGAACAAAAAGAGGAAAAAGAGCGAATAAATGGCAGATACTGCTCATTTCTATAAAAAAACCTGTAGGTCTGACAGTGTCAGTCTGTCCTGTTCGCATACACCACCCACGTTTGCCTGATTACGTTAGTGGTTGTTTATAAATCCAAATTTCCCTACATAGCCCTTATCTTGTGGAAAATGTGGAATGTTCAACATCCCACTACCGCGGTGGCAACAACAGGTCACCCAATAAGAGTAGGAGAATGTTGGAAGGTGGGAGCACAAACAGGCGGTGTACGGTGGTCTTGGTGAGCCTGAAGTGAATACGAGAGAAGATGGGCTACAGAAAATCTTCGTACAACAGGGTGAAAGTGGTGCTATCGAGGCTTGAGACATGGGCGTGGCAAAGACCACACCTTTCTCATGCAGCAGGTAGAGCAAGACTAAAAAAGACTGGCTAGGAACATGTGTGAACCACCCCATTCTTGGACAGGTCTGGGCTGCTGGCCACCAGATCAGAGGACAGGCTGAGTGAGGAGGTCTTGCTGGTCAGAGAGGACATGCTGCTGCTGCCCAAACCACAGTCCTGCATTACAGAACTCGACCCATTTGAGTTCTCACTAAAAACAGAGAGAAAAATATCAAACAAATCAGATTGAATACAACAAATGCTAACAATTCATTATGATTAAATTTGGTTTGAAATACAGCAGTACACAAGCCAGTGAAGTGAAAGATAGGAGAATCCAACCAGAGCCACTGCCTTTCATAATCAGGTCCCAATCCTATCCTGACACACCTTTTACTGTTATCCAGGTCTACTTGAACACCTGATTAACCCTTTAAAGGCAATTTATTTCCAATATCGTACCTGAGGGCTATCTGGTGCTCCTCTCTTTGCAAACTGTGCTCACTCTGGCCGTTTTCACTGGCTGCTACCAGCTTGTACTTCATCCCAGGGGTGACGTGGCCCTCCTGCAGCACAGATATTAGATAAGCAACAGCATAGCTCTTCGAGCACTGATCAAATTAACTGGTGTGAAAGGCCTGTTCCTGACTGTTGAGAAAGTTCTTTCTTCTTTATGGGGCAGCTGATGGGGCATTGCCCCTGCAATCAGAGGGTTGTGGGTTTAAATCCCAACTGCTGGTGGAACTGCTGAGGTACCCCTGAGCAAGATACCGTCCCCACACACTGCTCCCTGAGCAGCCCACTGCTTCACTTGGTGAAGGTGTTAACTACAGAGAAAGAATTTTACACTGCACAGTGGTGTATTTACACGTGACTATAAGGGGCCACTTTACATTATTAGATTTGTCTGGATTGCTGGTTCTTTGCCTAAGCAAAGGGGTTTATGTTATTTGCTTGACTAATGCAGACAAAAAGTTACAACAGCAACCTTGTAAATCTTCATACACACACAAATCAGGGTTCTGTCCCTGCGGGTTTGCTCACCATGGCAATTTCCCGTGTCCTCATGCCGATCTCTCTCTCCACCTGGTGCAGCTCAAGGCTCAGCTGCTCGCTGGACACACCGCTTGTTGACCACTCCACCGGAGCAGGCGGGCAAGCCACCAAGCCCGGCTCCCTCTGCAGAGTCACTACACTGTTGGAGCTCTGGATAAGAAGATAACATCAATAAATTAAGCCAATACTGTACAGTATAACAATATAGTATAAAACTGTCGAGTGTCTTTTCTGTTGGCTGTTGCTTCTACTTTCTTCTCTTCTTCTTTCCGATTTGCTGTTGTAAAAACGCAAATTTCCCACTACTAAAAGCAGATCTTATCTTCTTTCCCTTTGTGAACACACTCCAGTAGCTGCTCTGAAGTTGCCTAGTCTGTTACATGCCTAGAGCTAGCATCTGTGCTCTCAGTTCATAAGATACAGAGCATTAAAAATGATGAAAATGTCAAATCTTATCTATGAAAGTCTCATGTGATTGATTCATGCCCAGAATAACCTCAATGACCTAAAAGCTAAAGTATTGGCAAAACATTATTTCAGAATGATGTCTCACTTTCCTTTCCTGCTAGACAAGTATAACAAAATAACAGCATGCTGGAGAAGATCTAGAACTGCTCCTACCTCCATGGTGCGGGTCTGCTGGGTAATCTGTTGGTTGACCTGCTGAAGCTCCATCCTTAGCTGTTCCCTGTCTGAGGCAGCAGGGGGCAGACTGCACGACAGAAACAAGAACCTTTAAACTAATACTAAGGTGACATTATTGCAGAATGTAGGACATTAGAACTCTTTACATTATTATTTTCATGGTTCTAAAAATGGAGGTGGGGTTGGCTTCCTTGTATCTCATCTTAATTAATATTAAACTGCAGCAATCTTTAATATCACAGAACAGAACCATGTCTCTTTTATGAGAAGATCTGCACCACCTACAGAGAAATCTAGTTAAATGTTTCTGGTGGGTGTTGGATGAGTCAGGGGATAAGTAGGGGGACACAATGACACTTACTATCCACAAAGTGTGCTTTAGACTAAAAAAGTTTAAGTACTAACAGTGTAATGCAAACGGAACCTCACCGCTCACTGAAGTGGCCCTGAGATATCATGGTTTGTTGGGGGTAGGGGGCTTCACTCCATCCTCCGTGATTTCCATAGCTATAATCAACTGCACAAAGAAAAATAATGTACATCGTCATATTGAAGTACTAAAACAAGTCACTCAAGACACTATGGGAGAAAACCCACTAACTTTCACTCACTAGACATTAACTTTCATGCCATGTTAGTCATGTTTGTACCTAAACAATTCTTAAAAGTAACACAGGTTACCTGCAGATGCAACATGTTTGGCGGGGGGTCCTGGCAACAGGCCGGCAGGCTGGTACCCCGACTTGGACGTGCGGGAGATGGCTCCAAAGCGTGAAACCGTAGGCAGTGAGCCGAATGGAATTATGGGGTCGTCGTCTTTGACTTCAGGTGCCCTGCGCTGCAGCTCCAGTGTTGGATCTCTCAGGCCTTTTTCTACATTCTGCTAAGAACGAGAGCAACAGTTTTCACTAACCTCAATTAAAAATCACAAATTTATTATTTTATTATTTACACAGAAACCAGATCACATGGATAATGCTTACTGCTTTTCTGTTATTTGTCAAATATTTTTTTATTAAACCTTTTAATCCTTTTATTTTTTGCGGCCTTTGGTCTGTCAACATGCTGGAAGAGGACAAACTCAACTGAGCAAACAAAAATAACCTTGTGCTCCCACTCAAAGTGAATATAACAGAACAACCAGGTCCCTATGAGGGAGAATTCCTTCAGCTTGTTCAAAAGCATTTTGAGGGCATTTGAGTTTTAAAACCAATATTAAAAACAAAAAAACAAAAAAACAAAACAAAGAAAAAAAAACAACGCACCATTTCCATGTAGCCTGTAGCCATGCCCTCTTTGGATTTCATATCCTTGGTGCCAATGTAGGGAACGAAAGTGTCACATGACCACGGAGAGTATTGAGCAGTGCAATCTGGCTCTCTGAAGTTCTCAAATGCAGCAGAGTTCTCCTCCGCGTACTGCTGAGAATTCAGAGAAACAAACAGTATAGGGTACACAGTCATTGCAACCATACACCATATACCAGCCCTGAATAGGCCATGCTAACAGACATCTACAAAGTTAACCCTGAGATTCCTGAGGGTCTCTCTACTGTTTATGAATTGCTATTTCGTTTCTAATACTTAATGCCATAAACATTATGTAACGTAGACTAGTCTCATCCCCCCCCCCAACCCAAATAATAAAGCTTCTGGAAAGTGACACACACATTAGCCCTGTATTAACACGTTGGAAATTTTTTTTTTTTTAATTGAACCTATACACAAGTATTTCCAATTACAGGTAACTCCCATGCAGAGTTTATGTATTAACCTTAAATCCCAGTTACATTAAACACACAATTGGGCTTCTCACACCACCTGTGTTTTCCTTTTTTAAAGCTGATGATATTTTTTAAATCGGTTTGAAATCTCAGGTTTTACACAATATATGATCATGAAACAAAGCTTCCTGTGATGAAGCCTTTACTGTTGATCCAAACAAATGGAATCTCTAAATAAGGGTGTCCTTTTTTTTTTTAACAGTGGTGTTCTCATGATGTGCCCACGTGTTCTGAGTGTTGTGATCAGTGCCACATCTAACCGGCCCAACAAACATATTTATCTGGTTCATGTACAGTTGAACTGCTGAGTAGGGATTAGAGAAATGTTGCAGATAACACTGTGCATGTGAAATGATGTGCCAGCTCCTATATGCTTACATGCTTCTGTCCCCTGACCTCTTGGATGTAATTGGGATCATAAGAGTGCATCAGGTTTGGGGCAGAGGCGAATGGAGGAGGAGAGATGACTTTACGCTCCTCCAGCTGAGCCATGATCTCCTTCCTGCGGCGCACCAGGTCATCTAGGGTGGGTGGGTGCCGGGGATAGGCACTCTGTGTACAGAAACATCCAAAGGGTATTGTTTAACATTGAATTTGGATTTTGTGTTTTTTTAATACATTTAAAGTTTTGACAGTATTATTGCTTTAATTAGTAGAGTGCCATCTGCTACTGGATTTAATTTGGTGAAAATTAAATCCAATCTGTTGTGTCAGATGAGTTACAGCAGGAAAAACCTGCACTTTACTGCACTTAAAGAAGACATTTGATATTATCTACAAATAATATCATACAACCATGCTGTAAACAGCTGATTTTCAGAAGAAAAAGCAGACTGTGGTAACAGCATGTATTCACTGGTAAAACAGAATGTGGCTAACTGTCAAATCACCATTTGAGTTAAATAGTAAGACATGTGTACCTTTTTAATTTAGTAGCAATTAACTTATTGTAAATTTGTACTGACCACACATTTAGCATCCATAGCATATTTTGTACAGAGTATTTCTTCAGTTTTAATTTAAATAATTTTTTACTTGTTTTTGTCTTTGTGTCTCTGTGTGAAAGTTTAGTTGGACATTAAGCAATTTTGGTGGATGAATTTTGGTCTTACCCTGCTGTAAGACCTGCTCTGGCCAGGGTGGCTGTAGGGGTCCAGACCGTATCTGCCTCGTGATATTTCTGGAAGGTAGGGGGAGGCTCCTGCGGTTTGAGCCTGAGGAGGTGGGGGCACATCCATGGGCGCAGGGCTCCGGTGCCCCAGCTCATCACGTGTGTAGGACGAGGGCTGCGGGTGTCCGCTGTAAGCTGGGCGACGGCTGTCATGGTGTGGGGGGTAGCCATATCGAGGGTCAGAAGGTGGGGTGGGGTACTGGCGTTCTTGGGCATAGGAAAGAGGATAGGTGTCGTTGTAGTGCGACAAGCCTGGGTCAGCTGGGGGTCCGGGGTTGCGTATGTAGCGAGGCATGTGTGGGTAAGTATAGGAGTTCCCTGCAGATATATTTTTAAAAATGTTAAAATTATGCTATAAAATAAGACAAAAATGAAACACAAGTACTTAAGAATAAACAACAAACTTTGTTTTATTACCGGTAGAATATTGAGGGCTTTCGTAGTGAGATGAAGACAGTGGTGGTCTTGGATCAGAGCAATAACCCTCAGTGGGAGGGTACGGAGATATCTGGGGAATTCTGGAGACAGCAGGCATGTGTTTATGACCGGCCAGGGCCTCCCTTGTTGTTCTAGCATGAGGGGCCGCAGGCATCACCACCTTGGGCATAATGTCCGACCTGTTAAAAGTCGAAAAACCTTTTAATTGCCACTAGTGGTATTTTGACCCAATTTAAAAATGTCTTTACTTCTATGGGATTCAGGAACTCCAGACAAAGCTGGGCAAGGTGCCTTGTGATTCACAAAAAGATGGCAGAACTTCTATAAAAGGATTTGTTTTGCTGTGCGACAACCTGTTATTAAACTGCGTTTCGGGCACGAGTGCTACTGTGATTCTATGAATAAAAAACAAAAAACAAAAAACACAAAAACAAAACAAAAAAACCCCACCAGCGCTGGATACAATTGAAATGGGTATGGTGTAAAAACAAACCTGATACAAATTTTTGTTCATACTGCCCACCTTATTAGAATATTAACAAAAATGCACTCACGAGTCAGGAGGCGATCCAGGGGCACTGACGCTACCAGTGTCTGGTTTTGGCAGGTTTCGCGCCGTGTCATAGATGGAATCAGAGCCGCGGGAGACGAGACGCACTGTTCCAGGAGCCATTGCTATGATGCCATTGGTGATGATGCCAGGCTTGTGTGTCAATCCTTCCAAGCCCTCATCAGAAAGCAGATTTGTAGAGCAAACAACATCCATTTCATTAAGCTGCGTCAAGGACTGGCTAAGGGGCTTCCTTGTGGGCAGTCGCTTGTTCATCTTGCGATACCTGCCATTAGATGAGGAGATCAAAATCAGGCCTTGCTGGCTGAAGCTGTACACACTCAAGAATATAGTAAAGAGGAATAACTCACTTCTCCAGCTCTTCCTGGGAATGGGCAAATGTGCAGCTGGCTCCTCGGGGACAGCCTCCTTTCTGCTTCATGTCTCGACACATGTAGGTTTTATACTTGCTATGCTGAGGGGCCTGATGACAGTAGAGACATGAGTTTAAAACAGAAATAGGTTTGCTTTCAGAGTTTAGGAATAACTATAATCTAATACTCAGTTTTTCCATACTGTATTATGTCAGAGTATAGAAACACTGAGTATATGAAATAAGGGGTTGGAAGTTTCAGTTTCAGTTTGAGATGGACACATACTACATGGCTAAAAGATCGTAGGTGTGGACACAGACCTGCTGTGGGTCTCCTCCCTTCTTGCTGTGGTTCTGAATGAAGTCCACCAGGCCATGCACCACTGTCTTTACTGCCACTAGTCCTTTGTCAAGCTGTTCCCACGTTGGTGCAGGAGCATCTAGGAAGAAAACAGAGGTGAGCATATGGTTAGTCACTCTCACATTAAAGAGTACACAAAAAAGGCTTATTTCAAAAGCATAAAACAAGTTAGGAGAAGAAAACAGAGCCCTGTCTAAATAGAAAACAGCCATTTCACTTGTGAATCAAAAACACTTGAAATAATTATTAAGCAGTATTCCATTCGTTACATAATCAGGCACGTAGCCAGCCTAGTCCAAGGGGGGGTTTTTTTTTTTTTTTAAGTGGACCTTTTTGTATTTTCATACGTATTTTGTATTTCATTATGAAATGTATACACTGAATTT
>JBBKCR010000036.1:6902663-6913700 GCA_037577295.1 Ladigesia roloffi | reverse complement strand
TATATTTAAAAAACATATTTAAGCTATATATATATAACTTCTCATAAAGAATGAAGCACTTATTTTAATTTAGAAAATCTGGTTTAATGATTCTAGTAAAAAATCTGTAGAAAATCTGAGGGTTATATGTTTGGTTTAGTTTTTTATATGACAGTTATATGATTCCAATGACCCTTTTTTTCTACCGATTAGATAACAACGAGTGTATGAACCAGCCAAGTGTGTGTGGGTCGCGGGCGTCCTGCCTCAACACCCCCGGCAGCTTCAACTGCGAGTGTCAGAAGGGCTTCTCTCTGGACACCGGCGGCGTGGAGTGTGAAGGTGATGCTATTGGCCGGCTCAGGAACAGGCCAGGCTGTTTTGTGTTTCTTCATATTAACTCAGCTTAAAATTCATTCATGAAGAGACATCTGAGGTCATGAAATGAGATCATGTCTCTGTGTGTTGTCCAGTATATTTATGCACCTTGTTCTTTGGGGTCAGAAAAAGGGCAGAAAGCTTAGTTACTTTTTAGTTCATCTATTTAAAGAACAGGCTGCTAAACATGAGTCATTTGTCTTTTTAATTCAGCAGTAAAAATGAGAAGAAAAGAGATAAAACAGACTCTTGTGGGAGAGTAGAGTCGGTATATGAGCCTGTAGGTTCTGCTGTTTCTCTCGGTTTTGCGTTAAAGTTGAGCTGCACAGGTGCCCAATTTTTGGAAATGAAATAATGTGTAATTGAAAAATCTTTGAAGATTTCCAAAACATTCTGAAATAAATGGAAGCATGTTTCTGCCGCAGATGTGGATGAGTGTGGCGGGAACCACAGATGCCAGCACGGCTGCCAGAACATGCTGGGCGGGTTCCGCTGCGGCTGCCCGCAGGGCTACGTCCAGCACTACCAGTGGAACCAGTGTGTGGGTGAGTTCCTGCTGATCCGCCTCCGACCCACAGAGAGAGATACTACACTACAATAATAATAAGGGGATGTTAATAGTTTTTTCCCTTCTACATTCAAATAATGATTATTTCTTTTGTGATGTAAATCGTTAATTTTGCTTTCTCCATGAAAACATGTTATTATTATTCATTTTCTCAAGATTTAAGATACGCAGTTATACAAGTACAACTGGCAGTGAAACGTACACCAAATCAAACCTAACGCTGGGCAGAATGTTGAAGTAGATGAACCAGACTTAAGATTATTTAAAGAGAGATACAATAATAAATAAAACATAATTATATATATGTTTGTAATGTAATTACCATTTTTTGCTTATTTTGTGCTTCTTATTATTGTTGGAAATGAGAGTTCTCTTGTTTATTGACGAGAAACACTGAACATATTGGCAGTATTGGAGATATATTTGAATGTTTATAAAGTGTGCTCATTCTGTTTTCCCTTCTGTCCAACCTGCTCCCAGATGAGAACGAGTGTGCGGGCAGCCAGCTGTGTGGGTCGGCATCCTGCTATAACACTCTGGGCAGCTACAAGTGTGTGTGTCCGTCAGGGTTCGACTTCCAGGCCGGTGCCGGCGGGTGTCAGGACGTTAACGAGTGCTCCATGGGCAGCAACCCCTGCAGCTACGGCTGCTCCAACACGGACGGGGGGTACCTGTGCGGCTGCCCCGGGGGCTTCTACCGAGCGGGACAGGGGTGAGGACAAAGCACAGACTTACGGACACACACTGATCTTGTTGTGTTTACACTACCAGACAAACTTTTTTACACACTCTGTTATTCTCTACATTACTTAATATTTAGTGAAAATACAAATCAGTATCCTTTACTAACAAATGCATTTACACCACACACCAGTTTCACCATTTGTTTCTTTATTAGCCAGGATATATCATATTTGTATTATTTACCACTACTAACCAACAAAAAATTATTATAATAATAATTTTACTAAATTATAACACATTATATATTATATATTATATATTAATATAATATATATTATATTATAATCATTCTTATATTATTATGATAAATTATAACCATTCTTATAATTTTGATCATCTGTTAAGTATTTACGGTGCAGTTTCCTGCTGCATTTTGATTGGTAGTTGTAGGTCGTAGCAAGACACACACACTGTGAGAAGGTCGTCCTAAATTTCTTACATTGTCAGAAAATAATCTGCAGGTCTTTGGTCGACATAATGATGGCCTTCTATGAACCTCTCTCACAGTTTGATGCAGGACCAGCGTTAAGGAGCAAACACCAAATAAACCCGCACGAGCATTTCATGACCACCCAGATTTGTATAATGTATACTGGGAGTAAAACACGTTATCGATATAATTCACAACTGAGGGCGCAGTTCAGTCCGACACAGGGGTGTGAGGAAATGCGGACCGTGTTCAATAGTGAAGGCAGTGTGTAGGAGTCGCAATAATATAAATGTTTTTGTGTGCTGCTTGTAGGCACTGTATCACTGGAGTGGGCTTCCAGGGCCAGTTCAGCTCTGAGGGAGATGAGGAGAGCGCTCTGTCTCCAGAAACCTGCTACGAGTGTAAGATCAACGGAGACGTGGGCAAGAGCGGCCGCCGCAGACGCAGCACTGCAGACAACGAGCTGAAGGTGAGGTCATATGTGGGGATGGTGCGGACGCTTCCTGAGATTGGAAATTGTCCTGATTCCTGATTCTGATTATAAATAAATATTAAAAATAAAGGTTTTATTATTCGTATTAGTATAGATGAAATTTGGGGACGCTTGTCCACTGAGACTGTTTGAAATATCGGCACTGTTCCAAATGTGCCTTAGACACCCCCCACCCCCCTTGTGCTTGTAAACTTTTACTTTTACTGAGTACTATAAATGGCTGGTGGCTTAGTGGTTGGGGACTGACCCCGTGACCAGAAAGTCGTAGGTTCGAATCCTAGGACTGTAACTTCCCTTATATTTCTTCCTGGGTGCTCCTGGCTACCTGCCGCGTCACTCATATGAATGATTTACATTTACACCATTTTTAGGACTTGAACCCATGCCCAGACTATTCTACCCATTAGACCACCCCCTGCTCGTAGATCACTCAAACCTGCAACCCTGAGATTAAGAGACCCGTGCTCTACAAGGCTAAAGTGATGAAGTGGGTTAAATGATGAGGAAGAATTTGTGCTGTTCACACTGTGTGCTGTATGAGTTTTGGTCACTTCCACTTCACTTTTCACTGAATGTGTCCCCCCCCCCCCCTTGTCCTGTAGGAGTCATTGAGTCTGGCCAGTGTGGACACACAGAGCTCCATCCCCATGAACCTGTCTCTGGCATTGCTGCAGAACAAAGAGCCGCTCCTGGAGCTGCTTCCGGCCCTCGAACCCCTGGAGCACCATGTGCGCTACGTCATCACTCACGGCAACCAGGGCGAGTATTTCCGACTGCAGGAGCGCCGGGACGGTAAGAGCATCCTGCGCTTGGGCCGCAAGCCGCCTCCCCCGGGTTCCTACAGGCTGGAGATCACCTCGCTGGGGCTGTTCGGCCCGCGCAGGCTCAGGGAGCTGGAGGACCAACACGACAGCGACTACCTGCTGGGGGAGACCGGAGACGCGCTGCGCATCAAACTGCACCTTCACCTGCACTGAGCGCCAGCCATCAAGACTGCCTGACCCTTGGCCCCAGATTTATGACCCCAGTCCCAACCCTATCGCGCAGGGGTCACCAACCGTGCTCCCGGAGAATTACCACCCTGCAGAGTTCAGCTCCAATCCTCTCCCACCACTCTGACCCACCTAGGCATTGGGGAACAGCTGCTTAAGAGACTGTGCTGTTGATGCACTATGCCAGAAACACCAGTCTAGAATAGAGAAGGAACGCAAAGAAAAACAAAATGAAGGTGTCAGTATTGGCACAAACTCAAGGTTCCAATATCAGGAAAGATGTTTTGTATTGGCTCTTCTTTGTAGAATCCACAAACTGTCCTGGCCATCATTCTGCTGCCATGGTGGAACTGTTCTATACACTGTCAGAAAAAACAATACCCCCTTCAGCATACAAGCGCTGGGTGGTACCATCACTTTTAGTTTGGAAACAAAACTGACTCCACACCCCCTGTATGACTCCAGGGCTTTTATTTAAACCTGTTAAGTTATAAAAGTGTACATGTATATACCCATTCGGTGGGAAAGTGAATGTACTGGCTCTTTAAACCTCATTTAAGCCACGCTGTTGGGTACATTTATGTTGTTTGTACCTTGGGGCGGGGGGGGGCTAAAATCTACCAGGACAGAATTTTTTTCTGACTGTGTACAGACACATTGGTTTGTGCTGCCATTAATTTTCAGTTTACTTTAGGAAGTCCTTGATTAGCTGGATCAGGTGTGCGAGACTGGGGTTGGAGGTGAAACCTGCAGGGCGGTAGCTTGGTGCCCATCTCTAAAGCGCTTTATACTGAAGAACTGTCTTGTATTTACCACACACTGTTCCATCATGTCTTGTTTCCCTTGTTCCCTGGTTCCATCCCTGGAAAATTCCCTCCCTGTATTAATGCCAAAGCATTACAGTCAAGCTAGGATGCTTCTGATCACCTTTCTAATCAGACCGGCATGGAGAGAGATGCTCAATTGCAGCGACAATCCGAAACGATAGCGATGTTAGCCACTATGCTGTCAAACCACTAGCGATGGCTGTAAACTCTCCCAGAGAGGATTTAACATGGTGCCAAATCTTCCAGCCCGTAAGAGCAGTCCAGTATTTCTTTCAGAATCCAATGTAATGCCTATATCAGCCTTACAGTGCACATAAAAACAAATACCGTCTCGTATTCTATTAAGAAATATATAGATTTTTTTTATCTTGTCAGAGATAGCCAGACAACCACTGACATTTCTGTAGCCTAATCTCAGTGACCACTGGGGTCAAGGGGGAATTCCATTCAGTATTGAGTCACCTGTAATGGATTGTACTGTTTAAGGAGAAGAAAGTCACACGAAGGACTGCAACAACAATCACAACTTTTCAGGTCACATTAGGTCATTAGGTCAGGGGGGGGCCAGACCTGCTTCTGGACCTGAACTGCTCAGTCCAGTGTTCGCCCCTGCAGTGTGGTCCTGAAACAGGGTTGGTCTCTCCTGCATATTGTCATATGGCTTTTACCTCTTAAAGGAGCACTTTGGAAAAATATCAGCTGTGCAGTTTAAGCCCTTTGTGTCAAATGGATTTTGCAAGTTGAGACGTGTGGTGTCTGAAGCCTGTAGTGTTTCTCATCATTCTGGTGCTCTAAGAGAGGATGGGGACGGATGCGTGGGTTTGTTGAGGGATTTTCACTCAGTCAGCACTGCCAGAAACACCACCTGTCTGGAGCTGAAAACAATCCTGAATTTGATTCAAATTTAATATAAAACAACATACGACTGTTAGTGGCACCTCTGAGGTTCCCTTGAGCAAGAGATCTTTCCCACACACAGCTCTCTGGGCACTGTGTTCATGGCCTTCTGCTGCTTCACTTGGCAAATTGGTTAAATGGGTTAATTAAGTTAGATGGGTTAAAGGGGTTAAAAAGGTTCATTGATATTGACGGGTAAAATGGCTTAATTCCGTTAGTTGATTTCAGTGTGTTCATTGGGTTAATTGGTTTAATTGAGTGTGATGGGTTAAATGCGGAGGAAGAAATTCGTGTTGTGTTCATGTAGGACAGAATGGTGACTTTTACTTTCATTTTACAGTTTACTGAACTCAACACAGTTTAAGGTCTGGTTTAGGTTTACACCTTGTACACACCAGTTTTTATTACCTGTATTAGATACATTAGGCTTAAAGCTCCAGAGAACTTCAGATGCCAAAATATCTTGGCTGATCAACAGCACTAAAAACTGTAAATTAATATTTTGGGGGGGGTTTCGTGAGTCTCAATCCCAATCCAGTTGCTGCAGCTTTGTGTGTTTTCCCTTCACACCCAACTTGGCACATTCAGGATCAGAATAATGAAACTGCACACACACACATTGAGACAGAGGCATGGCTGCTGCTGTGGTGCTCAGGAGTTTTGGCACATTGAACCTGCTCCTTATATAGAATCAGGGAGATCCACAAACACACACACACTCAAGCTCCTGACGGAGTGTGTGACTCAGCTGCAGTTTAAGATGTTGTGTACATTCAGGAATAAGAATTAATTTTTAATAGTAATTTTATTATTGTCCCGAATATTTTTTAAAATCAAAATACACCTCCTTTAACACCTCACCCTCAGTGACGTCAGCAGTACAGAAACTCAGGCAAGCCATGCCCACACACACACACACACCACCAAACATCCAACCTCAATAATGCCGGTCCGTTCAACTCCCTGTCTTCTCTCTTTTCCTCTCGGGGAAGATAATAGGTGCTAAACGACTCCAACACTTACGCTGTAGTAAAAAAAATGCAGTCTTGATTCATGGATTGCAATTGTGACATTTTTTTTGTTTTATGTTTGTGTGTCTTTTGTACTGTCTCAATGCTGAAAAACCAATAATACCAAACATGCCTTTTTTTGTTTGTTTGAAATTTAAATTGTATATTTTCAAGTGTAGATGTTTTTCTGTTGTTGTTAAGAGCGTCTAGGCTGTCGAACCAAATCCAACGCAAGATAGAAAGACTTAAAAAGTGCTGTTGACTCCTGTTCTCCTGTCAAACGGCCACCAGACACTGAGCGACGTCCCATCACTGTTTACATGACGCTGTCCTGCAGGCGGTGCCTCTGGTGCAAAACCGACTGATCCCGTCAGACTGATCCCGCGGTGTCTGATCGCTTTCATCTCTGGTGCTAAAAAAAGCAAAAAGCTGATTCTTTCTGAACATCGAGGTTCCTGCACTGTACCAACAGCCGGAGCGATATTTATGCATAATCATTTGTCTAACATGGGAAACTTTGTATACTTTTTGTATCTTTTTTTTTCTTTTTTTCATGTTTTTAATCCTAATTTTATTTGCCACTACATGTTAAAGAACGAATGTGCGTGTTTGTACTGTATCTCAACATCAGCAAACTTGAAACAGCTCCGTCATTGTGGAACTGAAAAAGCAAAACAACGAAATGTAGAAACAAACAAAAACAAACTTTTGAGCCATAGAAGATCCATGAAAAGGTTCCAATTCGTTCCATTTCTAATCAAAGGCTAATATTATATCACGCAACAAAAAAAATTTTTATACTTCTGTAACAAAAACACCAAAATGGCAATAAATCATAAATGGGTTGTTTTTAAGTGTTTGTTGTGCTGTTTCGATGGTGAAATGGTTTATTGATCGTGTGGGAGGAAGGCGCCCATCCATGTCCTGAGGATATTGGAAATGGCAAAAGTGCATAAACCCCTGTTTTATTTCACAGAATTGTCCCTGCTTAGCAAAAACAAAGTTAGGAAAAATATCCAATTTACTTACAGTACAAATATTTCCAAAACACACACACACACACACACAAAGCAATATGGGACCCCCATAAATCACCCCCCACCCCCCTTCAGCACAAACAGGTCTGGTGAGAAGATGGTAAGGATCTCAGACGTACACTTAGAGTAGAATATCGAAGGTTAGCAAAAAGAGACTCCAAATCTGAGTCTGAATACAAAAATAAAGCACTTTGAGTGGTCCTAAAATGTCACGACAGAGCTTGCAAGAGCTAAGACTAATGACCAGACAGCACAGCATCGTCCCAGACATTAATAGATACATATGGCTTGTTAATTATACAAGTACACAACATGAGGGAGCCTAATATCAGGAGATCAGGTGACACTTTAAAGGGGATTCTGCTCATGTAAACACCAAGTAAACAGCACAGACATGTCCTCGGGAAAGGGAAAGAGTTACATGATAATTAGGGGTGGTCAAAGGCAGCAGATCTACAAAACTAGCAGTGCAGTAGCATGTAGGGTGTAATAAAGAGGGTGCATTTAATTCATAGCAATCCTGGGATCACTGTGAGCTATTAGTGTCACACAGTATGGCGTATTTACATGGCCTATGGCTGCAGTTGAAGGTAGTTGCAGTCTGGACACATGTGGGGTTGCCCAAATATTCCAGCCTGACTGAAATATGCCATAAAGGATAGAAAATAATTCCAAACTCTCTCAACACACATGCATTGTTTTGTTGGTCTTGAATAGATGATCTTGTCCTAAAACCACAAAAACTCTTATTGTAATAACACACACCCAGGGTAGATTTGGTGTGAAACCATTCTCAAGAAACTAATATTGTTCACAGTGGTGGTGAATGGAACCAGATGTCTGCCTTTCAACCTTCGCCACAGAAAGTTATTTAATCAAATGGTTATGGTTGCACCACCTAACACCTGAAACATTGTTCTACCAAAGTTTTGAAAAGATTTTGTTGCCAAAACTAAACTCATTCATGGTGGAGGGATATACCATATTTTTCGCCGTATATGACGCACTTTTTCTCCCCTAAAACTGGAGGAGAAAAGGTGGTGCGTCTTATACAACAAATATACATTTTGCCTGCATTAAAACTGCACCTAACTTTGTGTGGTACTTGCTCGCAGTCCTTTTTCATGCTGTGTGTGCTGCAGTCAACGAACATTTTTCACGTGACAAAAACGAGACACGACATCATGTGACGATAACTAAACGATATCTATAATGTATTTTCATTGATGAACTAAATGTGGTTTACAATATAAAAACTGTGCTAAAGTGTCTCTTCGTTTTCGCTGAGTAAAACGAGATGAGACGTTATTTCCTGTGCGATGGGGAGGAGAGAAAAAAGTAAAGGGCGCTAGACCTTAGTGATTAACGATGTTACGTCCCAAAACTTTCGTCCATTGTGCGGCACTGTGAATTAGACTTTAGATTCTCTGATTGAACCCGACCCCAGTCCGATATTGCCTGCCACCACCGGTCAGACCGGGCTGTGATGCAGCATTTGAGTTGCTCGGAGCTCCAGCAGCGCGGTGTGTCAGTTTATTAAAACACCCACAGTTCAGAGTGCACGGGTTTGGGGCATGTTGGTTTTCATATTTTGGGCCCGGTCTGGGCTCTAATGTAAAGGAAATATATCTAGAGTGGAAGAATGTTTTGGGAGCGTCTTATACGGCAAAAAATATGGTATGCAGGGTGCCGTGAGCGAAAATAGACCCAGAATAAAAGTGGCTTAGTTCAGATTGACAATTTTTCTATCATCAACATCCATATAAACACACATGGAGCTTCGATGGGACATGATAGAGAATAAAACAGCTGGATTTGTGTTGGAGACATCTGGTTCCATTTTCCATTCAGATGAGATAATATAAACATTCTTTAGTCACCTCCACTGGAAAGAAATCTGAGTTGGTCATTTTATTTGCACACCAAGCCCACTCTGAAAGTTTAGTTCTTATTAATTGGAATGTGATTTTGAAAAGTCAATTGAAATAAATAGGGTTCTTTTCAAGAGGAGCATGTAGCTTTAGCCTAGCCTAACACAATTAAATAAAAATGGCTTATGCTGCCTCACAGAAAAAAATAACATATTTAGATGTGACTTTTAACTGCTAGGAGAAGCTAAGAGACTGATGCTGATTTCTTCAGGTAATTATTTAGCAAACATTTTGTTCTGCTCTGTTCAGATGTTTTAGCAAAGTAGCTTACACTGTTAGTTAGCTAGCAGAGTCCTCTAAAGACAACATGAGCCTCTATTGCAGACCAAAACACCTTTGTTATCATCTACACCACCAGTCTAAAGTTTTTGCACACCACATGTTTTCCCACTTATCCATTTATTTCATAAACTGCTGACTTTTATTGGAAAGTTGTTTAGTAAAAATGTATAAATGAAAATCTGTCAAATAAAGAGAGTTTCCTTCCTAAGATGAGAGAATATTTAACAGAGCAGGTCTGACTCATATTAACTAGTTGTTGGTGATGCAGTCAAATTATAGACTGTCTTTAACTTTAAATGTAGTCGTTACTGTTTCAGCACTTAACAGATTCTTAAATATCTAACCCTTGCCTGGAAACCCACATTATCATTAGAATTATATTAGGGGGCTTTTTGTAGGTGATGAATAATAAATATAAAATGTATATTTAGAATATTTAGAAATAATATTAAGTATATTTTTAGTTAAGATTGTGAGTAACATGCAGAAAATCTTACGTACAAAAACCTTTGACTGGTGGTGTGCTTGGCTTGGTTGAAAGAAAATATATTTTGTGGATTGAGGGTTGGGCAGTCCTGCTGTAAGGGGAACCCTGTAGCCCTGAGGAGTTACTACAGAAAATCTTTAAATTGCGCGAGGCAGACAGTGACTCCAGCCAGGGCCAGCCACAGAGAGAGCTAAGGCAGAGGAAGGGTGTGAGTGGAGGCTCTTGGTCCGTCCACCATCGCGGAGCGATGTTTTACACCAGCGCATAGTCAAACTGGCCCCTCTCCAGGCCCTCTTTGTGGTCGGTCCAGGAGGAGGCGGGCATGCGGCTGTAGGGATCCAGAAGGATCCGGAAGCAGCGCACCAACAGGAAGAGCAGGAAGAGCATCAGCAGGCCAACAAAAGCGAAGGCCGTCCGCTGCTCCGCATCCCCAGCCAGCGGGGGGCTGCTTGGGGCCCCAGCCAGCAGGGGCCCTGGAGAGAGCAGCTCATAGTCCAATGTGGAGACATCGCTCATCCTCCACAGCCCGCGGCGGCAGAACTTGCAGACTGTTTGGGCGGTCGTGTGAAAGGGGAGGTCGGCCAGATCGGAATCCCACGGACTAGGAAGCGGCCCTAAACAATCCTGGGACACACACAGGAAAATAACAACATCAGAGACAGAAATCAGAGATACAACAAAGATATAATTGATAACACTGAAGGAGCTGCAGTGGAGATGAAAGTCAAGTCAAGTCATGTTTATTTACAAACCATTTGGACAAGACAGCATACAACCACTACGAAACCAAACCCCTTAATTTTTACCTTAATTTCCAAGAAAGTAAGGAAAATTTAGTGGAAAAGTGCACAGATTAAGGCTAATTAAGGGGTAAACTACTGAATTTTCCCCTAATTTTTTAAATGTGCCCCTTAAATAACTGAGCCTCATGAAGAAAATGCCATATGTTTAGGATTAAGGGGTTTCACACTAACACCTTAAA
>JBBKCR010000036.1:6825084-6840900 GCA_037577295.1 Ladigesia roloffi | reverse complement strand
CTCTCTCTCTCTCTGTCTCTCTCTCTTTCGCTCCACTCCCTTTTCCATTTCTCCCTTTTATTTTCTTTCTCTCTCTTTGTTCTCTTTACCACTTTCTCTCTCTCTTTCTTTCTCATTCAACTCTCTATGTGTGTCTCTCAGTCTCCTCTCTCTACTCTCTTGCTCCTCTCTGTCTTTCTCTCTCTCTTTTTATTATCTTTCTCTCTACTTTCTGTCTCTCTCCTTTTCTTCTCTTTTGTTCCTTTGCTCTTTACACTGTCAACAATCTCTCCCTTTCTCGCTCGCTCTCCCTTCCTCCGAGACCACTCCTGCCATTTTAACATGCATCAGAAACAACGGAGTGGAGGATGGAGAATGTGTTGTTTTTTGGTGTGTGTGTGCTTTTATTTTTGTTGGGTTTTTTTTTTTATTAATTTTGGACGTCCCAGCAGTTCTTTCTTTCAGCAGGAGCTTCCTCTCTGCAGCACATGGACACGTCCAGATTAGAACAGGCTCACTGTGACCTGAAGGGGAGTCTGGTTTCATTGGTTCTGACCACGCCCGTCCCCACCGTCCGTTCTGACCACGCCCCTCACCACCGTCCGTGTGGTCTGCAGGGAGCACTGTCCCACACTGAAGAGGAAATTGAACTGAGCTTATTTCATTTACCAATTTTGAAGTTTACCAATGTTCCCCAGGTCCATACATTTCGTATGTCAAATTTAAACTGTAAAATAGCTTGCAGAGGCACAAAAAGAAGTCATTTACATATTTCCCCTGTCAAATTCACAGCATTTTGCCCCTCTTATTCAGGTTTCAGCCTTTTGACTGGGGGAGCCAATCAGAACAGAGCTTATATACATATATCTATAGAGAGAGATAAGACATCTATAGCAATATATATACATACATACACAGATACATAGATAACCACATACACACACACACACATATGTATATACAGTACATATATGTGTGTTTAAATAGGCTATTAAAGTAATTGTACTTATAATTTCTTATAATTTATTCCTCCTATATTTTTGGTTTTCCCCTCTGTTTCTAGTTATGTGTATTTGACCACATTACAAATTAGTGTATAAATAAAGATTAGAAAGAATAAATGAAAAATGTGTTGCAAATGGCCCTGAGTGTAAGGAATGTGCTGCAAGAAGTTAAAGAAATTTTACCCTGCGATTTCTATTATTACCATATTACTTTATAAACATAACTATCATTTAAATTTTTATCGCTCCACAATAGAGAACATGGGACCTCTTCTACATCCACCTATGTGTGTATGTGTGTGTGTGTCGATCGGTGTAATGAATTCATAATCTCTGCTGAGGCTTTTGTAGATTCTTATCAGGTCTGAGATAAGACAGCATGGTTACGCTCTAATGGCTGTCAGTCTGCTTTTCTTCCTGTATGTGGCTGAGCTCAGGGTGTGTGTGTGTGTGTGTGTGTTCATGTGCGAGTTTATCTGCACGGTGGGTCTGAGAGATGAAAGCTGGTGAAATATCTGTCAGAGGAGAGAATGCATTTGAGTGCCGTGTGTTGAAGGGAGGTCCCCCAGGGCTCCATAAGAGGCCCCCTCACAATTCATGCGCTTTTCCGCCAAAAAAACTCGCCGCACTTGGGCCTCCTCCAGCACCAGCCTGACAAAACAGTCCTTAAAGTTTAACTAGACTTCTGAGACCATCACACTTGAGGCTTTTTTGCTTTCAAACACTTTCTGGAATGAAAGCCTGTCATTATCTGTATGCCAAGGCCAAAAACTGTCCCTCAGAGGGAGCAAAAGAGGGCAATGATCTCAAACTAGCGAATGTGATCACATTACAGTGAGATACTCTGTCGCATTTGTTGACCTTGATTTAAAGCAACTCAGGCTAATCTCTGCCACATGTGTGATACATGGTCGAATACTGCCGCTGATGCATTTTCCTGGATGTAGAAAAATCAGGGAGTTTACCACAACCCACCTCCCCACCTCTACTCTCCCGGCGAAGTCTAACACTGCAAAGCAAGTGATCAAACTTAATTTATGGAACACAGTTCAAGTACAAACCAAAACACTAATATGAAATAGAAAATAAACACAATATGAAGTGTAAAATAACAAAAATAAGATACAAATAGATACAGAAATTAAAATTCCCGAAGGACACCCACGATGCTAATTAGATTACACTTAACTACTAAACTCATTCAAACTAAATGATGAGTCTCCTTTTAAAGACCTGTACAGATGAGTGAGTTCCATAGTCTTGGTGCCAAAACTTCCACTCTAGATGCCAGAACATTTCTGTGAGAGTTTGACTGGATGTGAGCTTTAATGAGGTCAAGGACTGATGATGGATGATTAGTTTTGGATCACGAGCATCACTCAAGGTCATTCCAAATGTATTAGATAGAGCGCCATCACCCCAGAGAATGTAAGGTGGTGGGGGTCTGGTTAAAACCCCTTGAGCCAATATTGTTATATGAGCAATACATATGTAACTCAACAGAGCATGTGTCAGCAATGTAGCTGAACGCATTCATAATGACGGTGATCTGAATATTTTTGGACATAGTATACAGAGTGCACATGCACTGATGGAGTCACTCCTCAGTGCTTACAGACCATTTAAGAAGTCTAAGCATCAAAATTGCCCATTTATAAAAAATTTTTGTGAGGTCACATGAGCTCATTTACATATATTTAGTCTAGCAAATTAACCTCCCCATTCATCTTACCTCTCAGCCTATAGCATGCTCCCGTTAAACCTGAAGTTCCTCCCAATTAGAACTTCACTAATTTACATATCCCAGCCTTAAAGGCACAGTAACAAGAATATGTCGAATGCTGAGGCTTAAAAAGAGGCTGGAGAGTGGTTTTGTAAAGATTAACTAAAAAAAGACATAAGTGGAAAATAAAATAAGGACATAAGTAGATTGATGATCTTGGCTTTGTGTCCTGTGGATGGAAAATCCAGCATTACTTTGCCTTTATTTTTTTAGGTATCAGTATTTTTTATGAGAGCCAGCACTCATTAAAGATAAATTAGAGTGGGAATCGATCAAGCTCGGATAATCAATGGCTGTACTTTCCCTTTCAGTGAAGCTCCACAGCAAATCTATGGAAGAGGACATATTATGTAAAACTCACTGTAGGTCTATGGGCTACAAAACATCTTCATGAATTTCTTTGCCCCAAATCATTCTCACATAAAGAATCTCACCAGCTTTATTCCTGACAGTTTCAGTCCCTTTCAAAATGAGCCATTTAAGGACTCCCATCCCATGGTTACGCTGCACGTTTAACACATGTGAAAATGGCAGAAAACAGAGGCGCTATCCAGCCCTGTTGGTTGGACCCCAAGTGATCCCCCAAGCAGACCCAGAGCGATATGAATACAATACTTTATGCCTTTGCTTGTAGCCATAGTGCTCAGTTTCTTATGTGTGCCTGTAAAACCAGCAGACAAAAATGGTGGATCTTCAACTAATCTAGTGGGCTCGACAAGTGAGGTGTGGTTCTGTAAACAAATTTCCTCATCCTCACGTCACAATAGGGGAGCTGTCCAAACGGCTCATAGAAGCATATGATTCCAGACATCAAAATGTTCCCATGAACTCACAGAAAACAATTGGAAGTGCTTAAAGGAGCAGCAAAGACACAATAGAAAAAAAAAGGATCAAAAAGTGACTTTTGCATAATATGTCCCCTTTAAACCCCATATATCTGCATAGTGGACATTCCAAGCACACACACACACACACATATGCACACCACATACTGTGTATAAAGACTGCCTGTGTACAATGCTCATTACACTCTTATGGATTGCCCACGTCAAACGGTAAGTGCTGCTTTATAATTTCCCTCGAGTCCTCCTGACCACACACTACATCTCGGCAGCCGGGCTGCAGAAATTTACCATGCTAAGCTCTGTTCAGCACCTGGGGACAGTGCTGTCGGGGAAAGCTCCAGATTTATGTGCCTGATTAAAGCAGGCAAGTGAGAATAAAAGGTGCGAGGAAAATCAACATAAAAATCGCAGCGGCTGGTTTTATGGAATGACCCTATTGATTAGCTCCTTACCTTCATGCTGTTACACGTCATCAAGGCTTTAAACCAAGGCTTGTTGTGCCAGGGCCGGCATCTGACAGCCCTTCTGTGTGTTTTTGTGCATTAGTAGATGATGTAGTTGCTATTATCACACTGCATGGTTTTCAGGGCTACTTGTGTAGCAGTAATACTTTTATTACACTTATATTCTCTCATAAAATGTTTACAGCTTGCAATTTCCCTCCTTTATCCCCATTATTATCCATCAGTCAAGACACGTTTGCTGTTCGAAGGTCTCTGCTTCAGTTTTGCACAGGAGTCAGGAGGCTAATGTAGACTAATTAGCATTTATGGTTTAGCCTAGCCATTCTAAAATTACCTGAATTTTCCTGACAGTACTCAGATTTTTTTTTCTTCCTGTTGCCATATCACACCTTGTTATCTTTAAACATGGACTAAAGAATAGGGCTAGATGTGTTGAGCAAAAATGAGAGGTTGCCATCTTGGGGCCTGAAAATTCCTTATGTTTAAAACATTTTGGGATGGAGAGAAGCCTGTTAATGTGTGATTTGTCCAAAATGTACCATGTATAATCAAGTCAAGTCAAGTCAAGTAGGTTTTATTGTCATATCGACCATACACCCAGAGCGCACTGTGAAACGAGAGAATGTGCACAAGCACGGGCAGAACAAAACAGGGCTACAAGAGCAAACAGGACACAGAAGTGCAAGAAGCAATATAATTAGACAAGACTACATTCAGTGCAATCAACAATAGCTACGGTCTTGATCAATACAGTTTTTTGACAGGTATATATATACAAATGTTAGTACAAAAATACAGAACCAAAGTTAAAGAGCAATAAATATGATGAGCAAATATAGCAGCAACAGGGTGGAAAATGTGCAGTGTAATAAATACATGCATATTTACACTGGTCATAAAAGTCTGCAACTCTTTTTGAGATTACTTATTGAGATTTCCCAAACATGTGACACAGTTTGAGGTGGTAGTGGAGCAGTTGTTAAAGTGTACCTTGCGATTGAGCATCCTCCTTTTCTGTTGTTTTCATTGGGAGAGGTGCATCTTAAGCACTGTTTTTGTGTGATGGACATCCAGTGTCTCTTCTGAAAAGTGCACTCAAATATGGTCAGTTAGTGCATTTTCTTAGTTTTATGTCATATTTTATTGTCCTGACCAAACAGTAAAGGAGGGATCAGTCAAAGCAGTTGCAATGTAACTGGAGTCCAAGAAGTTACATCAACAACAAAAGGATTTTTTTAGATAGCTTATCTTCTTTTAAGAGCAACTGCCTCTTTCTAGATGTCTAGCATAGCTGACTGACAGTTCCAGCTAAACAACAGGGAGGCGCGAAGTCAGGATCTTAAAGGACATATTATGCTAAATTTTGCATCCTTTTGTATTGCTGTTTGTGTTTCTACTGCTCTATAAACACACCAATCATGAAAAAACATCCACCCAATCAGCCCTCAGCAGTTTAGCCCCACCAATTCCATCTACAGCAGTTTAGCCACACACTTTCAGCCTTTCAGTCTGCAGTAATTTAGCCCCGCCCATTTTGCCATCAACTGTTTAGCCACTGCCCATCTGAGCTGAAGAGTGTTTTACCCATTCTGCATTTTGGAATTAGGCAGCCAATCAGCACAGTGCTCATTTGCATATACCAATGTTAAAGGCACAGGACAGCCTGTGAAAATAGGTTGGAGAATGGTAGTGTGAAAATAATATTTGTACACAAACTAAAACAAAGATATTAGTGGAAAATAAAAGAAAATGGGCTCTTTACGGCCATAAGTTTGTTTATTCCCTCACTGTTTGATGATCTTGGCTTTGCGTCCTGTGGATGTATAATCCAGCATTACTTACCTTAATTTATTTAGGTATCAGTGTGTTTATTTTATTACCGGACCAGCACTCATTAGAGATAAATTAGAGTGGGAATCTTTCCAGCCTGGATAATAAATGGTTCTACTTTCCCTTTCAGTGCAGCTCCACAGCAAATCTATGAAACCCAATTTTTAATGGGTACAGTACATGTGCCTGTATCTGAGGCCGCCAGTCAGAACAGTGATCATTTACATGTAGCGGCCTTACAGGCACAGTAGAAAAGATGATGTAAAAAGGAGTCGGTTGTCCTGAAATCTGCATGAAGCACTTTATCCATTATAACTCATGGCATTAAGATGCTATTTTTGGCCTGAAATGCACACAACTGTGAAATGTGGCATTTTGAATGGCAGTCAATGGTCTGCAGGCTTTAATGTCCACAGACTCCTCAGTGGTTCTTTTAAGCTTCAAACGGTAGAGCAAATAATCCATCACATATCCAGTTTCTGTGTTTATATCAGGGGAGGAACAAGAGGTTTGCGCACACACAGGCGAAATGTGTCAGTTAAGTTTTGCAGCGCTGTTTTTCTGCCTGACCCACAGAACGTCCCAGAGGTTTATCTACAAGCATCAAGCGTTCGCAGCTTTGAAGATCAAACTTCGCTCTGCCTCCCACCACTTTGGCTTCGCGTTTGGAGGAATATTGATCACCCGCCCTGCTCGATATTTCATTTTCTTTCCGCCATCATACCACACTGTTTGTGAAGGATTAGTGCAGTGCAGAATTACTCCAAGGTCTTTGAGCTAAAGGTTTAATAACACCCTCACCTCTGTTTTAGTCCCTACCTCACATGTTCCGATGCCTTTCATTCTGCATTGCATATCGATATCGATAGATATTTCTACTATTTTTATACCTATTTGCTTCTGCCTGACATATAAGAGGCCATCCGGCTTCGTTCTCCACACTTATTTCTTCATTCCTTATTGTGTTAACAGAGGATTTTTTTGCTAAATTAAATTATTAAGATGTAAACAGATGGATTTGAATTAAAATGCTTTGTTCTAGGTAAACGTACTGCAGAAAAACTGTTTACAATGGTGGTGAATGGAGCCAGACGTCAAGATTTAGAACAGGAACAGGAACTAGAACAGGAGCTGCGCGGATTTGTGCCAGAACCACAAAAATGGTACATTGTCATTATACGGTAAAACGGCTCCATATTTGGAAGTTCCTGTGTCATGGGAACCAAAGTAACTGTAATTTAAAAATACGTTATTTAATAAAATGTGACTGGAGTTTGAAAAACTGAAAAAAAATTATACAAATTCTTTTACTTTAGGTTTTAAAAACAAACAGAAATACACAACCCTGAAAACTGAAAACACATCTCTGAAATCGTGTTGAAGGAAAGAGATAAACAATACTACATTCCTGATGGATGGGGTACATGCAGGATATTGTGAGGCAACACAATTCCCAAATTTGATGATATTTGAACTGGGAAGCCTGAAATAGCTCATGAAGTTGGAGGATCCTCACCAACCCCAACCTCAGGAACCGAATGGCTGATTGGTACATCAGCAGAAGTAAAATATAAACACTCTTTATGAGCACTTCTCTTTTTTAATGTCTCATTAAAGCACTTTTCTGTACAGTGCAGTCCAGCTTCTGTCTGTGGAAACGCTGCTGTGGTGTTTGTATCTATAAAATAACTGCATAGTGTGTTATCAGCTGGTATTTCTAAGAATAGCTGAACTGGCTTTCCAGCTCCAACAACACCAGCTCATTCAAGTCAAGTAGATTTATTGTCATTTCACCCATAGACACCGCACTGCTTGTGGAATTTTTTAACCTGCTTGTGGAATTTTTTAACTTTTAATGCTACTCGTTATTTTATTGGATTTTTCTCCTTTTATTTAATTATTTGAAGGTTTTAAATGCCAGACACCCGTTTTTTCTTCATCCTTACTCTTTGCAGTTCCTCTTTTTTAAACCATATTTTAAGAACCTGTAGCCAATCCCAGCGCAGGACCCGCTGTCCAATCATAGCGTAGAAAGTCAAGCGGGAGGCGTGGCTTTACGGACTACTCAAGGCGTGGAGGCGTGACCTGTCGGAATGTGGGTGGGATTAGAAAAAGCACCAGTTTTGAGGTTAACTCGACGTGGGGGTCGAAAACACTGCCCCCTCTCCGGTCTCTCCACCCCCAGCAGGAGCCGGGAGCGCAGCCAGAGCGGCCCGAGCTCGGGGACACGGACTGGATTTACTAAGCGAAAGACGCGTTTAAAAACTAACTTTTGTAGATTTTTCATCTTTGAAATACATTTTGTCGTATCACGATATTTTACTTTGCTTCTTCGTGGCGTGGAAGCGTTCTGCTTTTTCTCTGAAACTCGTGGAACTAAAAAGGGGTCCCTCTTTTTCCTTCTTTCTTTCGTTTTTCCTTCTCGTTCTTCTTTCCATGGATGCAACTTAAAGAATTTTGGAAAGGATTTATTTTATTTTAAGTGCAGGGGGTCTGTGAGGAGGGTGCTTGGACAGTGAGCTGGTAAGTGGAATGATTTTATGTTATTCATTTATTTATTTGTTTAAATTTCTCCCCCATGCATTTACAGATCTCTTTTTCTACACCGAACGCTCGAGGTTGTGCGTGTTAAAGCTGTGCGCGAGAAGGGGGGTCTGAGGGGAGGGGAGGGGGTGAACAGTTTTGGAAAAGAGTGGGTTTTTTTTAATAACCCGAGGATACGTTTGATGTTAATTCAGCCCAGATGTGTTTTATCAACCTTCCTGAGGATTTTCTACCAATCAGAGCAGAGCGGCAGTGTGCGATGTGTTATTTATTATGCGTGAAGTGCCCACGTGTGATTGTTAGTAATAGTAACATAGTAATAGTAAAAAAAATTAACTGTTTAGAGGAAGACCAGTGCCATTTCATGTTACCCGGTTGCTCAAAATCCCTAAACCATGCTTAAGTTACCTATCATGCTTAACTAACAGTGTACCTGAACCAAGAGGCTAAAACGCAACTTTTGGACTGGATACAAATCATTTGTGCTTGGTTTACGTATGTTTTCCTCTGCATTTTATGTACTGAAAGGGATTGTGTGAGACTAAAAAGAGAAAATAATTATAATCAGAATGGAATAAAACACAATTATCCGTGTTATTTTGCTTCCTGAACACTTATTTTTGGTTGAAAGACAGAAACAGGTGAGGTAAGGGTTAATTGTGTCCTGGAGACCGTGAAGCCATTAATTCTAGTGTTTGGGCAGCCTGTCCCAGGACAGCACAGGGCTTTAGGAGGGGCATGCAGGAGGCTGGACAACTTCTCAGTGAGAAGACACACTCTGTCCTTCCTCATCCTGAATGTAGTCAATCAGTCGGGACAGGCCTTTGCCACCTTTAATGTAAAAGGTGAAAGGTTTTAAAAGTGTAACCCAAAAGTGGGCTTCACAGCAAAACGTATCTCACACTAAAGCTATTTATTTGACCATATTTAGGGCCCATGTTTGGTGAACCTTACTTCAGACCTAATGTTTAAACTGCTTGACTGGTCTGGTTGGATGATATTAGTTCTTTTGTCCTTCTGGATCTTGGCATCTGGACCTGGACCAGGTTAATGCAGGGCAGATCTTCAAGTCAAGTTTATTTATATAGTCCATTACCATATACAAATGTCACTTTATGAGTGAAATATATTAATAAATAATGAAGCATTTAAAGAGAAAAACAAACAAAAGAATGCATAGAACGTCAATAAAATGAGACTAAGAGTGCAACAGAACAGCAGATATTTAAAAGAAGGTAGAGGAATATAGTGCAGTTTTATTAGCCGATTCAAGCTCCGGTTACAGATCTGATTCTGATGGTCATTTGGTTGGACAGCATAGTGGATAAACACCATTACACCAGGTTTAGTTTTAGATCATTTCTCATCCAACTGAGCAACTCCTGCAGAATTGAGGGACCTACAATGTTCACAAACATCAAACATAAGAGAGATGGATTTAGGGGTCAAACCACTGAGTGACTTGTACTTGATGAAAAATGCTTTAAAACTGGGATCAGTGTAAGGACCTGGGAACTGGAATGGTGTTCTCTCATTTCTTGGTTTTGGTAAGAACTTTTTCATCATCTGAACATGCAGAAGCACAGGGGGAGTGTTGTCCAGGGGTGGAGCGCCGGTAGATGCCACCGTAAGTGAATAATTGATAGTGGCTGATCTCTGTCAGATGCTGAGGGATGTTAAGTGTAACGTTTAGGAGCAAAATCTGGCTCGACTTTCCTCTTTCGGTGCAAAGCAAACACAAATCAGTGGTAGGAATTTGCTGTTAATGTGGGATTTCCAATTAGAACCGAGGTTTGCCGAACAAAAGCTTGATTTCCCACGAGGCCTTCGGCATCCTAACCGACAGAAACTCTTTCTTTTCTACTGTTTTTGTCTTTCTGTTCCTTTTCTGTCCTCAGATTCAGTTGGCGTCTGTTGGTCTGCGCTTAGAATTCGCTTTTGTTGTAATTGACTTTTCTAGCGTGCTTTCTCGCTCCCCTCCTTTTGCTCAGTTTTAAAGAGCGGGGGATCAAAAGAGGGAGTCTGAGGAAGGTTTCGGGATGTGATGCCAACATAAACATTCACCCAGGAGTTGGAGAAGTATGTGTTTTCTTCCCCCTCCTCTTTTTCCCTCCAAACTATGCGTTTCTGGAGTGTGTCCTCCACCGGGGGGCAGGGGTGCGGGGGAGGAGTCTCAGGTAGCTCTGCAGCACGGGACTCTCTAATGAAGGCAAAACACACTCGAATCTGCCCGTATAATCAAAACACACAATTATTATCCCAGACTCTTCAGTGTGACCGTATGTGTGGCAGTTCTATCTCATTCATGGGCAAAAAGAAAAAAATGAGCGCACTTTGTATAACAGCGAGAGCTTCGCAATTACGGACGCTGCCCTTGAGTGGCAGATGCTATAAAAGCATTAATGGCTGCTGCAGCTGAACGACTTGTATCAATGGGGCGAGAGAGAGAGAGACTGAGACAGAGAGCGAATGGGAGAGACGGGGTGAAGGAGAGGAAGAGACACATGTATGCTGGTGCCTCCGCTCCACTGGCTAATTGTGTTTATTCCTCTTAATTTGTCCTGAGTGCTAAATCAGAGCTCTTCAGCGCTGGGTGGATGCAATTTGTCTGGCGGTAATAAAAGAACAAGCACTGTGTCTTTGAAATTGGCCCTCCTCCTCCTCCTCCTGAACCTGCTTGCTCCCCTCACTGCAGAGCAAATGGCACCGGAGGAACTTCGATTTGCTTCTGTCCATTTTTATACTAGTCAGCCAAATTACCCCTCGTAGGCTGAGTCCCCATTCACTTGTTGAGTCAATTCAGTTATCGGGACAGGACTTCAAACCTGAGCTGCTACAATTCCTGTTTGGATACTGACAGAACATCAATATTGTGATTTTACTGCTTGATATCACGCTTGTGAGGCCTTTCAAGACATTAAAGAACCCATATCATCACTCTTCTGGAGTTAAAATGTCTTATTAGTCGTGTTTACATGGACACTTTTTTCAATCTGATTACATATAAATGAGGCTCAGTTTACGCCCCACCCATACAGTCCATATATGGTAAATTTACAAAAAAAAACAATTTTC
This sequence comes from Ladigesia roloffi, assembly GCA_037577295.1. Lineage (NCBI taxonomy): Eukaryota > Metazoa > Chordata > Actinopteri > Characiformes > Alestidae > Ladigesia > Ladigesia roloffi. Next base: position 6,829,376 of record JBBKCR010000036.1, on the reverse strand, counting down.
CTGTTATAGTTTTTGTGATGCCACAAAACCAACACATTTTAACAACATCTTTATTCTGGCTACAGCAGAATAAGGACATTTTCATACATGTGAATCAAACATTTGCTGAAAAAAGTTGCTCCGCTAATCATCAAAGGATTAATTGGATTGTGTGATTACTAATATAACCCTAGAATTATGTTTGTGTAAATGATCTGTGTTCTGATTGGCTGTTTCATTCGGAGAGCTGTCTGGGTCGAAAAGCCGATTTAAGGTGAGTGGGCGGGGCTAAAGTGATTTATATAAATGTGCTGGTGTTTGCTTTTACAGGAGACGTTTTACATGATTTGGGTTTTATTTTTTTAAAAGTGAAGTGTATCAAGTCTGTGAAAAGCAATACCCTGAAATTCTTGTGTGTGGAAACCAACCCTACAAGGTTCAGCATGGAGGGAAGAGGCTGGAAAAGATTATTCTTATGAAGATGAGACTGGGATTGGAATTGGAACAGGAGATGTGAGCAGCAGGTATTCCCACGGTGCCGCCTTGCCGGAGACTGGACCTGCTGGGCATTAAAGAAAGCTTCGTGTCCAGAAATCACAGGCCTCTGGTCAAAGCTGGGATGAAGAATGGCTTTGCGCTAGCTTGGGGTTCAACAGGTCAGCGGCTGTGGGCAGATAAGGAGCCGGGGCTACGGTGGACGCCTCAGACGACAGGATTGATCTCGCCAGTCTAATTTCATCTGGCTCTTGGCCGCACGCCTGTGTGTGGATGTGGAGAGACAGGCCGGTGCTTCCAGAGTCCTGAGGCTGAGTGATAAAGCCAAAACCCGGCCAGCTCCTAGCTTTAGTCCGTAAAGTCCCTTCCATCCTCACACATAGGATTTGGAACCGATGATTTGCACCCCTCTTTTTGATGGAGATCTGATTGAGTCTGGATTTTTCAGATAGACGGGGAGAGTCTCATGGCTGCTTAATCTCAGAATTCAAATAGGATCATTTAAGATTCGGTGCTTCATTAAAAATATTCATCATCAGGGTGTGATCATTAAAAATATATATATCCTGAATGCAAATGTGAATGGAGGTGCTTTTTACACCACAACAGAATATAGACAACAAATAATGCAGACACAGAACTGTTGTTTACATTTAAAGAGAGTATGAGAATTGTATTACAGAACCTGCACTTGATGTTGCTGTAATCAGTTGTGGATTACTTGAGCACTGTTGTACGTCGCTCTGGATAAGGGCGTCAGCTAAATGCCGTAAATGTAAATGTAAATGTAAATGTAATCATACTGCAAAATCAGTGCTGTGGTCAGATTGATGCATCAAGACATGCATTTTAATAGTATCTCTGTAGTTTTTGTGTGGTTTTGTTTGCCAAAAGCAGTCGTAATGAAGCTTGATGATGAACATGTGGTGCATGGTGGACTTAAATGGGCTGATTAATGTGTATGTATGTAAATGACCTCAGTTCATATTGGTTGACCTGTATTTTGCCCCATTCAGGCCTAAAACACTTCATGAATGTGCTGAGCTATGCTTCTGTAGGGTGAAAAAATTATGTTTTTTGTGACAGAGTCGGCAAATTCACAGCACTGTGAATTTATGGACTGTATGGCCCAGTGTGAACCATCAAAACACCAAATCTGTTTTACTCTCACATCAACCCCCAAGCCACACCCCCCAAAACCCCCCATTCTTCCAACCGTGCTGTTCATGGAGGGTCCTGATTAACACATGTTGTGAATGAGAGGGCAGCTTGTTCTTGCCGCTCTCCAATTTTTCTGCTTGGCCTGTCTTTAGCTCTTTAAACGTGATGGCCAGCTGGCATAGCCAGGCTGATGGTGCTTCCCCCTTTGGGCTGTTCGGACAATACAGGTCTGTCATAAAAAAGCCATCCTTCCTGAGCTGCAGCCTGAGTTATGACACCCAGGAGCTTCAGAGAGGGAGCCCATTCTCCACGGCTGAAGGTCGGGGAACCATATGTGGTGGGTCCATTTATTGTGCACTCTGGGTGTGACGGGGTGCTTTAAATCCCCCGAGGAGCCATAGTCCCAGTGTTGGCCCTTGTTTGATGAACTTCAGACGTCAGAGGTGTAGTATCATTCCATATTTATGGTTTCTCCCTCACTCATAGTGCACCGAATGAGTGGAAAATGCAGATTGTGCCACATTTTTGGAGAAACAGCTAATTTAAATCTTGAATTTACATTCATTTAATTGAAAATCGAGTCTTGTTTCTTGGCGTCAAACCAGAGGGAGAGACCAGACTCTGCCCAATCAGCACAGAAATGGAAAATTGAATATAACTGTAACTCAGTATGTAATTAAATATTTAATTATATTCATTTTGAATACCACAGCGAAACGAAAGCAGTGACTGTGACTCCAGTGATCTGTTGCTTGATTGTGTAAATTAGTGACTAAAACTGGACTGGCCATTGTTCCGGTAGCTGGGCTTTTGTGATGTGGCAAAACAGCGCCGGAGAAAAGAAGGGAACTAAAACTCATAAATCACAGGTTCCTCTTCTTTGTTCCTCTGCCACCTTGCCACTTTGTTTTTTTTTTCTTGAGAGTATTAATAGGGACTTGATGTGAGCTGGCTAAAGCTGTTGTTGTGCTTGCTTGACTTGACTGCTGTGGGCAGTTGGAGGCTTTTTGGGGGGTTTATTCTTGGATTTATTCTTGGTGATGTGGAGGGGGGGGGTGGTTTAGTCACTCCCGGGTCCGTTCGGATGCCCTGGCGGAGGGTAGAGGGGCTCTTTAGGGCTTTTTCATGTGCTAAAAGCAGCTAATCCCTGAGCTTTTGTATGCAGAGTGAAGGCTTGGGGGAGGGGGAGGGCAGAAGATGGGAAGCCCTGGGGGGGGGGGCTTTTTCAGGAGCTGCCCTTTTGTTGTCATTTCACTCGAATCAGCAGACATCTGTTAGGACGGGGCGCGGGTTCCCATCTGACGTGGGTGGGGGGTTAAGGGGAGCCAGTGAGGAGGCAGGAGGCAAATGATAGATGGGTGTAATTGTTTGTAATGCATTAGTGCATGCATGAGGGCGGGGGTAGGAAATTATACATTTAGGGGGCAATTTTTGCTTTTGCCCAGATCGGAATACGAAGCGATTGAGTGTCAAACACCACAAGCTTTACAAACAAATCTGTGTACTGATTCACTATTGTTTCTGTCTTATTCTAGCTTAGGGCAAACATGTTGAATGGAAGGGGGGGTGCATTTTTTGCCCTTTGCCCCCAGCTATTTCTGACACTAATGACAACATGGGCCTTTGGGAGCCTGGAGCTCTAAGAGTGTGTGCGAGTGTTGGGGAGGGGGGGGACACAGTATGGAGCATCCGTCAAGTCTAGAAGTGGTTAAACATTAGAGTAAATATCTGCCTGTCAATGAGAACCTTGTTCCCTTAATTAGGGATGACAAAATGGTTGGGCTGTAGAAGCAGTGAGCCTCTAACTAGCGCAACTGTCACTGTGTGATTAAGCACTGCAGGAAAACTCCCTCTTTATTATAGTTTTTGAAAGTGTAATTCCCTTATCTTGCACGCGCTCTCTCTGCTTTTAGCCTCAATTATCGGGAGCAATGTCTTATGCGAACATGTTGCAAATTCCTCACCATTGTACAGTACTGAAAATCCTACTTAAAAGACGTTGACAATTGATTGGTAGCGTTAAACACTTATATTCAGATGAATAATAACATCAATATCAATACAGTCAATTTTTGGTTTTAGGCTTGGCAAACCCAATATATCTATCTAACTATCTATCTATATATATATATATCTTTCCTCATAGAGGCCAAGCAGTACTATATATAAATCCACATAATGTCTGGAGTCATAGAACAGAAATTTGGAACCAAACCTGTGTTCTTCTCATCAGCTTTTTAAGGAAAAGAGAAGTCTTGGTAGCTTTTTACAATTTTTTGTTAGCATTTATTTAATTGATTGTTAACTTGTTCACCCACTGCTAATGTAAACGGATTCAATACAGTTTGCACAGGACTTTTGCACAGTACTGTATTTGTCCCTCACTAAGATAAAGGCCTCTGTGGCGCCTCTGGAGGACAGTCCATGGCCAGCTTGCATTAAGTTGTGCTTGTTATTATTTAAAACAATCCCCAGTAATATGGAGGCATAAATGCTCCATACCAAGGCCTGGTAACTACTGTTACTCTACGTTCTCCGCTCTAGGAAGGGATTGTTTTTGATGCCAGGATTGATACACGAGCGCCCACTCTGAAGCAGTGAGCTGGAAAGAGGTGAACCACAATGAGATTTAGTCCCTCCAGCCAACAGTGTCTCAA
>JBBKCR010000036.1:6782565-6794448 GCA_037577295.1 Ladigesia roloffi | reverse complement strand
CACACCATCACACACCATCATATATCGACACATCTCACACACACCATCATACATATACACACCTTCACACAAACCATCATACATACCATCAAACATCTACACACCTTCATACACGCCATCACACACCATCATACATCTACACACCACCATCACACACCATCACACACAACATCACACACCATCATACATCTACACACCACCATCACACACCATCACACACCATCACACAGCATCATACACACATCACAGATCTACACACCTTCACACACACCATCATACACACCATCACACACCACCATACATCTATACACCTTCACACACACCATCACACATCTATACACTTTCAAATACACAGTAATACACATCTCCACCCACACCATCATATATCTACACACCTTCACACACACCATCATTCACACCCAAGTTTGTTGGATCCAGTTTCCTCAGTGTGTGATTTTAAGGCTTTTGTGCTGTTCTGAACCGTTCCTGTTGTCTGACCATGCACCCTTCTGTCCTGCAGACCATAGAATTCGACGAAGGTGCAGGAGCCGTCCTCCGCATCCAGCCTCTCCGGGCGCCTCGGGACGAGAACATCTACGAATGTGTGGCAGAGAATAGCGAGGGGGAGGTCAGTGTCCAGGCCAAGCTGACCATCATCAGAGGTAACTGTTCTTTCTTTTTTCCTTTCTAAATGAGTGATGAGGTCTCTGTAATCCTCTGTGTTACATCAGAAGCTTGTGAGATAATTACTGTTTTCTACTCACTGTAAAAACAAGAACAATTTACTGTGGGGATTAAAAAACACACAGTAAAACAGCGTTTCGCATTTAGCGCTTCTCCACAGTGGCAATTTGTGAGCATTTTAAATGTGAACAGAAAGAAAATTACCTGGAATGCGGTTGGAGCTGCAGAAACAGCAGCTGTGTGAATACTTAACATACATCCCAAACTACCTTGACTGGACCTAACATGGAGACCCGGCCTTTGCACGAACACGCGAGCCTGTGGTCCAGGACAGGCTTGTAAACTAGCCCCATGGTCTGAGTGTACTCCAGCTGGCCTGCAGAGGCAGCCTTCCTCCTCGTGCATTGTGTTATTTATGTTTTTTTCCCGTTGTGCTGAGCCCCAACCATCTGCCTTGTTATCGCTGAGCGCTGGACCTGGCAGCGCGGGCGCTCCTGGCTGGGCCGCGGCCCAAAGCGCTGGGTTATTGCAGGCAGGCCAGTTTTACATGAAAATCCAGGCTTTGGCAAGGTCTGAGCTGCTCATAGGGGAATACAGGCCCCAGTGCTAGGGAGAAATGCCCCCCCCCCAATCCATCTGCTTCAGGCCTGCAAAACACAACAGCAGGCCACATGCACACACAGGCACACACACATGAAGACATGCACACTTGCAGACCCATGTGGCATGCTGTCTAGTAGCTACAAATATGCATTCCCAGTAGACCTCATTTTGAACTTACTAAATCTGTTACTAAAACTGATCAGTACTTCAGAAATGTGAGGTGATCTGGATAAATTAAGGCCTTACATTATTTATATATGGATCACATACCTTTATTATATATTTGTGTGTGTATGTATGTATGTACATATATATATATACATATATATACATACATACATACATACACAAACACACATATATGTATGTATATGTAAATGTATCATGGAATGTAACCCTCGTGATTAGGGGTGGATATACACATGTTACATATATATTAATATTCTGATATCCTCTGTTGCTGTCTGGATTTGAGCCAGACGCAGATGTTGACTGGTGTCTACAGTAAGCGTGGGTCACGCGGCCCTGGCGAGGCCCAATTTGGCCAGAAAGCTGCTTGAGTTTGCTTTTAGCAAACTTCTGGCCAGCCAAAGCAGCCGTGAGCTGAATACTGAAGATCCACCATCTGCTTTACCTTCACATCACTGCGAGTCCTCAGAGAGTCCTCAGAGCAGGGCAGGAGGGGGGTGGAGGGGTGGGCAAGAAGTTGCACTCTTCCACCTCATGGCTGTGTCACTGCACACGTCCACCTGGGTCTGTTCTGTCTTTCTCTGTCTCTCATTCTCCCTTTCTCTCTCTCCTTCTGCCATTCTCTTTCTCTCTCTCCCTCTGTCTCTTAACCCTGGCGTTGTGCCCTTTCCTGGCAATCCAGTCACCTGCCAACCTGGAGCACTTGATAGAGTGTAACACAAACAGCAGCCCTGGTCTCACCATCTGCCTGCTTCCTGCCAAGTGTCAGAAAGCCATGCAGGCACACGCGCACATGCACACACACACACACACACATGCACACACACTCACACACATGTACACACACACAAATTTGTCTATATTTTGTCCCACCAATGAAAAGAAGCAACAAGTTGTTTTCATCTGTAATATAATTAAAAAAGGTACAGCCATTGAAGTGTTATTTGAATAGCACATTTTCTCATGCAAAGGTCATTTGGTGTGGTGTTCAGGAGCAAAATAAAAACTAAGAATTAAGATTACACAGAAAATTGTTAAAAGAAAAGTGTGATATAAAAGTGGAAAAGAAGTGCGGAGGAGAAGAACGCAGCAGTGATTATTAGCTTTCTGACACTCCAGGTGGTGCAGGTCTGATTCTGATGGACAGTTGGTTGGACAGCATTGTGGATAAACACCATTTCACCAGGTTTAGCTTCAGATCTTTCCACCACTATTTCACTGGTCATTTTCCTCATACAAATAGAAGGACTGTTCATATCATTTCATAAACGCAAAGTGTGTGGAGTCATTGTTTTATATGTACCATGCATATCATTGCCGTCTGGCAGAAACCTCGTAACTCCACTTTGTTTTTGTTTTTTTCATAAATCGTTACTATTGGTCAGTCTCCATGTGGGTGTGTAAAATGTAGAATATACATTAGACAATATACATAGTAATTTGAGTTTCCTGTAAAATAGCCGTTTTGGACATATGAGGTTTCGGCCCAACAGTGACAATATGTAATTATATATATGTAGTAATTATATTTATACTTTAACACCAGGGACCAGAAAAACATGGGTTTGCTTATCTAAAAAAGGAAACCTTTTTTAGGGGGAAAAGCAATTTTCAAGACTATCACAGAACACATTTTTGCCCACCCCAATGAGGCACTGTACTCATTTTGCCCTGAATTGTGCTGGGACTGTGTGTGGCTGAGCTGTTCAGTGGCACAGGATCACAGTTCTTCTCTGGTCAAAAAGCCCAGCACTTGGCAGTCCGCAAACCTGGTCTAGTGCGAGCTTTTTGGGCTTGGATCTGTCTTGGAATATTCTCTCAGCCTTTCTGCCTGTATTTGTCTTTCTCATTTCATTATCTGTCTTTGTCCCTCCCTGCACTGGAGCTCCATATCCGGCACAGTGAATGACTTGCAACGGCTTTGATCACTCCTGAATTATACAGAAATGTATTTAGTATTTAAATATTACATGCAATTATATAAAAGGGCGTGGCTCCAGATTTTGCACAGAACAAAAAGATGTATGAATAAATTGAATGTGCATATGAGCTTTAAACAGATTTCTCTCTGTCTTTCTCACCTTTCTCTATAATCTCACTTTTTAAGGTGCTGATTGTGTGTGTGTGTGTGTGTTTGTGTGTGTGTGTGTGTGTGTGTGTGTGTGCGCATGCGCCATGTGACCCTGCCTCCTCTAAACTCCAGTCACAGGGACCTCGTTAGCACTGTTAGTGGCAGCGAGGACAGACAGCCTGGGTTTGGTCACACACGCCTTTAATTGGCCGTCCTCCTGCAGGACAGCGCTGTGTTTGTCGCTCGTCTAATTTGAAGGCGCTGATCCCTACTATCACAACCCCACAATCCCTTTTTATGAGCCACCTTCCTCTGACCTTCCCTCTCCCATTCCATAGTGCTATTTTTAATAATCTTTTTTTCTGTTTGTTCCCCTCTCAGACGCAAGAGCTGACATCGTTATGTCATTTTTCGCTACTATGTCTAGTTTGAAGTGTGTTTTGTCTGATCAGAAAGAGACAGGCACCCGCCGAGCCACACTGTTCCAGTTCATGACTCATCCCCCGAATTCCCTGCAGCTATCATACTTCACCTCTTCCCTTCATCCCTGCTGTAAATCTGGATATAATACTGTGACAGAAATGTATTTGGAATATAATATGTATATTATGTATTGTGTTAGTGTAATGATGTTGTATGTAGTCATTCATTCTTTAAAGAGAATCCATCACCTCTTCAAAAATTCAGTGTAATTAAATATTTAAAGTATAAACAACGCCTTTCGGAGTGGGATTGTTGTGGAACGCTCCGTTCTAGAGAAAGATTGCTCACACTGGTGGTAAGTGTAACCAGACGTTCAGTGCCTCTTAAATCACTCTTACGCAAAGTTATTGGGTTGCATTTTTTTAATTCCTTTATGGTGAAGGGTTACATACAGGGCAAAATATTTCACGTTTTTGAGATATGCTACTATCAAATAAAACTATGTAGGTTCACTGATTGGTTTTGGATTGTAAATAAAACAAGTATATTTGTGTTAAAGGCCCCATTCCATTCACCACCTCTATGAAGAAATCAGTCAGTAAGTTTCTCTGATTAACCATTTCACATCAAATGCTTTAAAGGTGTTTGTTAATATTTAGTATCCGTCAGTTGAGTGGAAAAGTTGAAAAATTGTGCAGTTCATATTCTGTTTAGTCAAGCAGACTGCTGTCACTTTTTTTTATTTTAGATCATTTGCTTCAGCCTGTTTTAGGGCCATCATCTTTCTCTCTTAAGGTACTCGAGGTGCACAGTGTTGAAGTACCGTACAGTTTGTTGAACGTAGAACTTTTCCGAGACATGATAAAGTTTTTACTCCTTGAGAGTCAAGTAATTACTTGGATGTGAAAAAAATAGGCATGCAGAGATAGTGTACAAAACACGCATGTCACTGCAGAGCTCACTGAGGCCGGGTTCTTCAAGGTTAAGCTCAGCAGATGGTGCATCAAACTTACTCTCTCCTGCAGACCTGTTACGCCTGGGAATAAATTACATACAGTGCATGAAAATGTATTTGCTCCCTCATTCTTATAATTTACAATATTGGTCACTAAATTATTTCAGATATGCAGAAATATCTGAAAAACTGAGAAAGCATAAAATATTATTGAATGATTATTGAAGATAAAAAAAAATTATCCACCACCAAATGCATTGTGAAAATGGATTGTGTAATAATTGAGACCAGTTAAAGGGGACCCAACCCGGCTCAATTACCAATAGCCCTGTTAAGTCTAAACTGGAAACAAACACTTTTCCAGCCATATGAAGTATTCTATAGGTTCTGCACAAGCAGAGCGCCGTCATATGGTCAAAATAAAATCTGGAGCAGATGAGAAATTAGTTCTTTTGAGGGATATCAAAAGGTTTTGGGCCTTTACCCCCGAATGGAGAATACATTTAACAGAAGTGAAACATAGCAGAAGGGACCAGCAAACCAATGTTTTTCAATAACAATACATCTGGAAAAGATGTGCAGGCCTTATTATATAAAAAGTCAGTGTACCTAATTTGTACATTCCACCATTAGAAAGATACCAGACTAAGCTGACATCTATAATTGAGATGCAGGATGAAAATACTCCTTACTAGGAGGAGCATAAATGCTCATCTTACACTTGTTCTGTGGACTGAGGAGTCAAACATTTGAGAGACATTCAGTTACATGTGACATAGTATTGCGCAGCAAGGACACAGTCAAACATGGTGGTGGTAGTGCGATGGTTTGGAGAGCCTTTAATATTTTAGGGCATGGGTGAAGGGCCTCAGTTAAGCTGCTGATGAGAAACTCTGTCAGTGATCAATATGTGATCAGATATTAAGGTGCAGTTAAAGTTTTAGATCCAGCATGCAAAGCAAGTCCTATTCTGAATGAATCAAAGGAAATAAAATAAAGGCTTTGGTGCAAATAAAGACACAAATCAAGCCAGTTGAAATGCCATTGTTGGACATTGAAAGGGTTTTTTGTGCTTGACAGCCCCTCCATTGTGGCTGAGCGTGGGCCAAAATTCCTCCACGGCGATGTGAAAGCCTGACCTCCACCTACAAGTAGTGTTTTGTGTCCATTATTGTAGCTAACGGTGGTGTTGCTTTTCACAAACACACTGGGGCAGCTGGTGGCCTTGTGGTTAGGGCTCAGGAAGTCGTGGGTTTGAATCCAGAGGCTGCAAGCACCTTTTGAGTTACGCTTGAGTAAGGTGCTGTCCACACACACTGCACTGGAGCACTGTGTTCGTTGCTGCCCGCTGCTTCACTTGGTGAACAGGGGAAATACAGAGGAAGACTTGTGCTATTCACACTGTCTGCTGTGATTCACATTTGACGGATTGGTTGCTTTCATTTTTTCATATAGGTGGTGCAAACCTTTTGTCCCCACAGTCAATGATCGTCAAAACATTATCAAATACAGGCCATTACTGTTACAGTTTTTTAGCCTGCTTTATGGTTCACAGCCAGAGAGCTTTTCCTCCAGGGCTTAAGACGTGCTGTCCCTCTTTTCTTCGAGACCATTGATCCTGCCCTCCAATTAATCTCTCTGTCCATGGCTGATCCCTGCTTTGTCAATAAATGTCTGTAATTAGCAGTGCCCTGGTGACTGGGGAGCGTGGACTCTGTGATTCTGTCTCTCAGGTATGCTACATTGAGCCTCAATGAGGGATGCGTTTATTGATGGAACTAGATTAATTGCTTTACCTTTTATGATATTTAATTGATTTTGCCATGTGCCTTGTCTTTGCCTTGTGGGATACAAATGTAAAAAAATCCAAAAACACCCGATATCTGATAATCGGGAACTGTAGTTCTAAGCTGCCTCCTCCAGCCTGCTCTGCTTTCTGTCCTTTATGTTGATGGGCTGTTTCAGCACTGCCTGGGCTAGCCACCACACCCAGACAGCAATACTAATCATGACCCTTACTGGCTGTTAGCAATAAACAGCTTGGTGGAGGCCCCGTTGATTGATTTAGCAATGAGCCAGTAGTGGTTTACATCCTCGTGAGGAGAAGGCAGGAGTGTGAGTGACGAAAAACGGAATGGAGGCCTCCCATCATCATTGCCTTTATCTCTCCACCTGCTGCTTTCACCCCAGCCTCTTCTATGAGTCACAACTATGCAGACAGAAGGCAAGAGAGGTGATGAGAAGTGCAGGAGACCAGGGAAGGGTGTGGAGAATGAGGTGGAAGCTTGCACAAGGGTGGATTTGATTAAGGCTGATCTGAGCTAGTATTAGCACGCACACAGCTGTATTTGCCCAGTGTATTATCTGCATCCCGCTCTCGTAAACAAGCCAATTCCCAGACCCGTGGGCTCAGCTGCTCCCTGCTGCATAATGCTTTTTTTTTTTGCACAGTTAAGATCTAGCAAAAATGTATGGACTCTGTCACCGAGTGTATTTGGGCAATCCGTTATTGCAAGAGTCCCAATTCAAAGTAGAAGGCAGTCTTTTAGTGCCTGATTTCTATTTATATTACACCACTGCTTCAGGATTTTTAGGAGCAACAAGAGTTGCACCTCGAAGAGCATGCCATGTTTTCCGCACACTGCAGTTCACCCCTTGTGCCAATGATGACTTCCCCTGCGCATTCCCGCTCTGTGCAGAGGGATAATTGGCACTGGTAAAGAAGCAAGTTCACATGCTGTTGGTACATCAAACCGTTCCCATCAGGTGAGTCGCAGTACTTGAAAAGCACATTCTGCCAATTTTGGTCCGGTGGTGGTTCTGCCAGTCTGTCTCTGCCTCCTTCTCTTGGCTATTTACTCGTTGTGTTCTTTGCCGTGACATCTGTCATTGATAAAGTTACTTCAGGGAAGACCTTAGAGATGTAGAAACTGGAGTGAGTGATATACCCCTAATGGCTTTACATACAGAGCCTCAGAGTTTTTAGTTTGCTTGAGGGTGAAATGGATCACTCGCTCTCGTCCACTTGTCTTACCCTTCACTTCGGTCCCCAGGGGGGCAAGCTAGATAGGAGAAGGGAGAAAGAAGAGGTAGAGAGAGGCTTGGCAAGAGCTGTATTCTCATACAAGGCACACTCCATCCTAGTGTGTTCTCAGAAAGAGCGGCACACGGGAAATTCGCTTAGAAGAGTTTATGGCCCTCCAATCCTTTGATCCTTGGACCCTGGAGAGCAGTAATCAAGCATGATTGGGCATGGGGAGCGGTGAAGTAGGATAAATGGCTGAAACTCTCATCTCTGGGGGCATTCGTTCTCCCCACTCTCACTATCGATTCATGTAATGCCTGCTCAAGTAGAGCGACCTTGCGCCCCATCGTCTAGGCGGTTCGAGAAGCAAGAGAAAGAGATTGGGAAAGAATGGCATTAGGACGATCTGTCTGATTGTTTTATTGCTTGGCTAGAATTTGGGATGGATGGACGGTTTGTTCTCCCTCTCCCATGCAATATTGAGCGGTTAAGTGCTGTAAACTTTCCACACGGCGGTGTTCAGTTGTTTGTAGGCCTAATTCTAGCACCACAAATCCCATTTTCCACCTCCTCCTTCACTTCTCTTAACTCGTTTGACATTCATTTGGTAGTTTGGGTTTCATTTGCAGTGATCACTGTGAAATGACCAAGAGGTTTGGCAAAGAGCCCCTGAGAACTTGAATAAGATATCAATAACAAGCCGGGTGTAGGCTTGGCATTGTGTGGCTCTTCTCTGAGGAGTCAGATCATGACTAAACAGGAGCTGAACAAAGTGGCTCAGATTTCCTTCCTCATGAATGAACATTCTGAATTTTCTGAAATTTTGCCTTTGCCTGACTAGATCCAGGGACAGCTGTTAATATTTAAAGGACGTTCAACTTGTTGATCCTAAAGGGCATACCTCATGCAAACTTGTGCTGTCCTAGACTGCTGCCACTCTACACTCTCCCTTCCTCAGATAGCCTTGGCAATGGAAAATCAACATCTGTTCCCCAAACAGCAGGTTCTCCCCCCAACCGCCAACTTTTTCATTACAGCATTCTTGCTGAGAACCTGTACCAGCTAACTGCCACACCCTCTCTTGCAAGCAAAGATCAGTGCCACCTTGCTTGCACAAGGCACCTGGATGCCAAGCAACTTTGCTGTCTGTTTGAAACATTAAAGAAATTGAAGAATTTTCCCTTTATGCTTTCCGTCCCACTGCTGCTTGTATTTCCTGTCACATATTTGTATTGAATTCCATTTTTAACCTTTTCATAAATTCAGTGCTTCCTGGGGAGAGGCCAGCCCCCCTGCCCCTCCTTTGCCTGATGTCTTCTCAGCAATTAGCAGCAATAAGCAATTAGAGTCATTCAGACATTTTTCCATTTACCCTCAAAAAGGCAAAATATTTTAATCTCTGTGCAGAAACAACCCTATTATTAAAGGCTCAATTTCTTTGGGCTAAAAGTACAGAGTTAAATGATCTCCCTCTGTTCGCTTATTGGTTTTTCAGCTGATTTTCTAACATCCACTGATATCTTTAACAGTGCAAGCTGGGAATTTAGTCTTTTACTCATTTGCTTCGCAGATCTTACCTTCATTATAATGATTTTTCGTTACTTCCTGAGATTTTTGGCCATAGTTTGGAGGCATTCTTCTTGCCCGACAAGCCTGACAGCTCACTTTTCATGAGGTGTATCGCTTCTGCCCACGTGTCCTCTGTCTGGTCTTTCGGATAATGCAAGCCTTCAATTGTGTTCTGGCTTTCAGGATGAGTAAGACTTCATGTCGTGACATTTCCTGCTCACTTTTCACGTCTCATTCATCATCGCTGGAGAGAGATCTTGTTTAGCGGACCCTCACCAAAAAACTCATAAGGTCTGCCATTCCTTTAATCCCTGTACTGTAGTGGTGGTATTGCCTTGCCAGCTGTGAAGCTCTAAATAAAGCAGAACAAGACACGGGTGCTGAAATGGAAATGCCCTTATTGACATTGTGCACTGCTTGCCTGAGCTTTTGTGGAGACTTAATGGCCAGGGCTCGTCTCCTGTCTCTCCTGTAGCACGCCTGTCTACCCTCATGCCACTCAGGACCTGGCAAAGTACAGCGAACAAACTTCAGTAGATAAAAATAAACTAAAGGAGCTCTTCTTTTCTTTCTCTCTGACAGAAGACTGTGTCTGGTTCAGTCACCTCCTGCACAGGCCAGCTATATATTGTAAAATCCCAGTTTTTTGAGGTCATTAAAATGATTTATGGGGGAAAATATCTGGTCATAATGTCTTGGGGTTAGGGTTAATTGACCAGAACACTACTCAGTTAAATCAAAGAAACTGTTTTCATTGGGCAAACTCAACAAATTTAGAAGTATATTCTCCTGCCAGGTGTACCATCCAGTGTTCTGCTTCCCCACTTTTTCAGAAAGCTCGAATTTGGCTGGTCAGGCCACATGACCTTCCCAAGTAGTTCTTGCTCTGGGGACTTGGCCCTGAGCATGCACATTTTAAAGCAGCTACCGCTAAAGAATCTCTGGTGGGAGCCACTTAACACGCAGGCTGTCAGAACATCTCTGCACATCTCTCTCCATCGCAGCAGAGGGGTTTGCTCATGTCATCCCAGCTGGGTTCGGGGCGGCTCGTCAGCAGGCAGGGCATGAGGGAGGATGACAGAGCCTGAACGCACTTTCCTGGTCTCCGCGCGTTTCGAGAATGAGCCTTCTGTTTCAATCAGCATTCTTCCGTTCTTCCTCCTCCTCCTCTTCCTCTTCAGAGCTGCATGCGTTCACCAGCGCATGGGTGGCCCCGCCTCCTCAGGTGCTGATAAGTCTCCTTGACAGCCGCATGGCAGAAACAGCTGGGCCTGGTCATGAGCGAGGCAAGGCGTGTGCAAACATCGCCATACGCCGCGGCCTAATTACGCAGCGCCTGACAGGACGCGGGCTCCTCCAGCGATTGTAGCTCTATCAAAGCCCAACAGGGGTGTTGCTGGCAGCTACAGGGGCATCTGTGTACTCTCTCCAGCACCTCCATATACACAGCCCCCCTGATTTGTATTCCAGAAGCATAATGCCGGGATCCTGGAGCACAGAAACAGCCTTTTTTTGGCAGTAGGAGAAAGTCAGAAGAAAGAGAGGGAATTGTTGAACATGTTTTTTTTGGATCTCTGTCTGGAAACTGAAGGATTTGTGAAGGTGAATTGGAGAACTACATGACACTGTGGCCTCGATCATAATATGCAGCATGTAGCTGAGATTTTGGGCAGCCCCCTTTGAGCAACCGCACACAAACCTGTCTCCAGGCCTTTAGGGCTTATGATATAGCATTCCCACCGAGGCCCTTTATTCTGCTTTCCCGAGCCATCGGCCACAACTTCCTTTTTCTCAGCATCGGAAATTTGGCAGGAAGTTGTGCTGCAGAGGCTATCAGTGGGGTGTGGTGCTGCGTGTTGATCAGAGGTCCCTCAGTGCCCTAGCAGGATTGGAACTGGAATTTGCACTGAATAATGGGGCATTAACTGCCTGCAAGTGGCCCCTATGTGTCCAGGCGCAGTCTCTGCGACCGGGCAGTGATGAGTTTTCTTGCTCTCATGTCCCTGTCTCCGGGGCAGTGGAGCATGCTGACATAAACTGACAGAACAGCTGACCCCAGGCACCCTCAAACTCCACACCGTGACCAGTGGCTCTCAGAAATAGACTTGGCTGTGTTCATTTTCTCCCTTTCTTAGACACGCATTCATGTACATGCATGTTTTAGCCCTTATTGCTATGTTGATTGTGTTAATTTTATGAGTTTCCTTCCTTAATCTAAACTGCTGGGACTCCAAATATGTACAACTGTATCTTCTCTGTTTGAAAAGTGTGGTCATCTCTCTCTCTTTCTCTCTCTCTCTCTCTCTCTTTCTCTTTCTCTTTCTCTCTCTCTCTTTCTCTCTCTCTCTCTCTTTCTCTCTCTCT
>JBBKCR010000036.1:6750473-6762404 GCA_037577295.1 Ladigesia roloffi | reverse complement strand
TTTGATACACTACGTCTCCCAGCTCTCTCTCACACACTCCGCCCACAGCGCTGAGACTCCGCCCCTCTGGAGGTCTGGATGGGGACAGCTAATGCGGCTGCTTTAGGCCAATTTTCCCTCTACTGCTGCATCTAGCTCGACCAACAGCTCTCCTACAGTAACTACGACCACGTTCACCACTGTCACACACTTTCCAGATGGGCAAAGTGTTGAAATAAACATGTGTTTGTGCTTCATGTTCACTCTCTCTTTGCATGGCCGCGTATCTGCGCTCCAAAGTTGAAGCGGGAGACGCACTAGTGTCTTTTCCAAAAGGCAAATATTCCGCTTCAGATTCAGAATCGGCAAAAAACGTTCACAAGACATAATTTATATATATATATATATATGTAGAATCACATAGCTGTGTCCCAACAACAAATGGTACTGATATATAAATGTAGTAAAATCCATGCAGAACAGCTGTTGCGAGAGCTTTGGTAAGGACACTTTAATTAGCTTCGCTGGGTTGAGTTTGCAGTGGCGCTGTGATAACGCATCAGACGGCTGCAGACAAAAAACATCTGAAAAAGAATAAAGTAGCAACGAAGCGGCCTCCCGGCTCAGGCATGCTCTGTGTGCTCCGCTGCTCTGCTTTGAA
This sequence comes from Ladigesia roloffi, assembly GCA_037577295.1. Classification (NCBI taxonomy): domain Eukaryota; kingdom Metazoa; phylum Chordata; class Actinopteri; order Characiformes; family Alestidae; genus Ladigesia; species Ladigesia roloffi. The sequence goes on along the minus strand of JBBKCR010000036.1, from coordinate 6,761,764 downwards.
TGCAGGAACATAAAAGGTGCAGAAATACGTAATGAAGTCAGGAGGGACGCTGGATCAGCTGATACAGAGAACAGAGGAGCTGCACCTAAAATAGTTCGGTTCTGAATGAACTAAACGTGTGGGAATATTTCTGCTCATTGCTCACTGGTGGGACTTTAATTGACTTTTAATGTTCTTGCCTCCCTACTTTGCACCGAGCTGCTGTTTCCCATCTCTGGTGATCAGCTGATCCAACATAGAGCACAGAGACACACCAGCTCATCAACAGCACAGTTTAATACGCAAAACACACCGGCCATGAGAGAGAGAGTGAGAGAGACAGACACTGGCTCAGCAACATGACCACAGTTTAACACTGACTCAGGACAATCACACCACACATACAGAGACAGAGGCAGGGAAAGGGAGAGAGACAGAGAGAGATACCAGCTCAACAACAAGAGCACAGTGGCTCAGGATACACTAAACACAGGGAGGGAGAGAGAGAAAGATAGGGAGGATTGAGAGTTGGAGAGGAAGTGAAGAGTGAGAGACAAAGGGAGCATTGACAGAAAGAGAAAAGGAGAGATAAAGAGAGTATCAAGAGAGACAGAAAAAAGGGAATGGCGAGAGAGAAGAAGAAGGCAGGAAATGAAAACAAAGGAAAGGAAAAGGGAAGGTGGGAGCGAAAGAAAGGGTGAGAAGCAGAGAGCAAGAAAGAGAAGAAAATGAGACAGGGAAGGTGCGAGTGAGAAATGAAGAGCAGGAGACGTGATGGTGAAAGAGAGAGGGGTGTAGAGAAAAGCCAGAAAGTGAGAGAAAGGGAATAGGGAGAGGAAGACAGATAAGGAGAAGGGTGAAAGAAAGGATGAGGACTAGAGAGGTGGAGAAAGGGGAGAAAATGAGAGGAAAGTGGCTGAGAGAAATGAGTAAGAAGGACAGAAGGAGAGGTGAGTGACAGAAAATGGGAGAAAAACAGACTGAGAAGAAAAATGAAGGAAAGGACTCTTCCTTTAGAGAGAGAAAAAGAGGAAAAGGAAGTAGTGAAGCAGAAAAGAAAAACAGGGTGAGGTAGGGAGATAGGTAGACAAAAGACAAGTGAGACTAAACAGGTAAAAAGAGAGGCAATGTAGGGAGAGAGGGTGAGAAGGAATGAGAGAAAAGAGAGAAGGGGAAACTGGGGGAGAGAAGAGGAGAGAAAATGAGAATGATGGAAGAGAGAGAGAGGGAGTGCCATGCCATGCCACGGTTTATTTATCAGAGCCGGGATAAATAACATGAAAACTCCTGTCTGTTTTCCGCCAGTCAGAGGAAGAGAAAGTTTGCGGAGCTTTCTGGAACCGCTCGGCCGTCCGTGTAGGAGCACCTGAGGGGACTCCAGGCCCACCTGCCGCAGCCAGACCACCTGCAGCGCCCGGCACACATCAAACGATCTCCACACACACACATACACTCCTCCCTTCTAAAAGCCTGCCTGCTTTCAACGGGTCAACATGCTATTCTGGCTGCGGCTCCCCGATGGGCCGTGGGTGATTAGAGGTGTGGCAGAACTGAGCCGGTGAAGCCTGGAGAAGGCTCTCTCTGACATGTTTCCTCTCAGTGTGAATAGGTGTGCGAGAACTCAGCATGAACTCCCAGACTCGGGCCTGCACAGTACACTGCCAGTCCAAAGTTTCTGCACACTGAGATTTTCTGCATTTACATTTTAATCACTTAATATTTACAAAAAATACAGTAAGAAATAAATACAATGTGTTCATCATCTGAGACTTTATTAGCCAGAAAAATGTCATTTTTATTATTTTATTATTCATCATAACCAACCCACCTAATAAAATTAGAGGATCATGAATGTTAGATATTTGAGGAGCTATTAAGTGCTGAAACAGTGAAGGAGTGCATTCAAATTAAAGGAAGGTCTGGAACTTCACTCCATCACCACACAACCAGTTACATACTTTTAGAAAGGAAACTGAGTTTATTTCACATTTTCATTTGTAATTGTTCACTAAACTACATTCCAGTGAATAAATATAAGTGGGTAAGTAGCAAACGAAGTGGTTTGCAAAAACATTGGACTGGTCGTGTGTATTTTTATCTCAAAACTGACGAGCCTGATATCACAGGATCAATGTATATTTTTTTTTACCGGATGCTCGGATCATGCTGACAGGTGACAGGGCTAGACGTGTTTCTAGGGATGATTTGATTGAAATGAGCCAGAACTGTTATTTAACTGTTTTAAACATATGCAGCATCACCACAGTGGAGCCTTCTCTAGCTCCTCATCACTGACCGTACCCTCTCAAACAAAGCACATCAGGCTTCAATGTTGGGCATGCAGAGCAACGGTGGTATATATTTTTTTTTTGCTGCTGCTGCTGCTGCCTGACATGGAATTTACTCTCGTTTTCCTGCGGATGGTGGAAAATAATTCATGCTTTGGGACTGAAGTGTTGCACAAAGCTCTGACTCAGAACAGCAGACCAACCATGAGCTAATGACCATTCAGCAAACAGCCTGGCCCTGACCTCCCACTCCCACTGGGCTCTCCATGTGGACACACACACATACCTGTGCTATAGTCTCATGGAGTGCTGTGAACAGTAGAGTCCATTCCATGCTACACACATCATTAGACACCTCAACACACTTGGAGGAGAATACTAACTGTTATATCAGTTAACAGTCTGCATTGGTAGCAACACTCTGGTTGATTAAGTGGAGAGGGAGTTTATTCTCTTTTGGACTTGTTGAACTTTAGACATTATGATCTGCTAATAATGTGGCCAACACCCTAAACGCTGCACCACTTGGGGCTTAGATTAGCACTTTTAATATCGAAGCTATCACAAATGCAGAAACATAATTGGTTAATTTGTTGAAGGAGAATTTCACCAATTTAAAGGTGGTTAACCCTCTATGGCATTAAATTTTATTTTAAAGGGACAAAAATGTTGTCCTAGATTCTGGGACCTTGGGTGTCCTTGATAATATATCAATCATAAAATGTGTCCCACTCAAGCCAACTTCCCAGATTTTTGCCTCAGGGAACAAACTAGCAATAAATACATTAGAATAAGTTTTACTTCAACAACACTAATTTTAACTAGTTTTATTTAAACAAACATTAGTTACAGTGTTTTACTAATCAGTGGGTTAGCTGCACCATGTTTGTATTTATATATAGAAACCATGGTGTTTAAATACCCTTGTAGCATCTTGTTACCCTGAGGCAACAAAGCAAAGGTGCTCTTACTGCACAATGTTGCCTTGAGGCAACAAATGAAAAACTACCATTTTAGTATATAAATAAAGACAATAATGTCTTTACTGAATCTGATATTTATTAAAAATGATTTCAAATTAAACATTTAAAATGTGAAAATTATCTTACCTTCTGCTAGAAGTGTGGCCAACCTAGCTATTTACTGCTCCATCCCCAGACGAAAGGTCAAACCTACACACACCTCAAAATGTATTTGTCCTAGATTTATCAACAGATTTTAATGTGTCGATTGAAATATAAGGGAATAGAATAATGGGCAAAAATAATGGTTTGTTGCCTGTTACCATTCCATAGAGGGTTAAGGTTTAAACGAGTGCATTTGGTGCGGAATGCGAAATTCTAGGACTGCAGACACTGGAGGTGAATGGAACCAGATGTCTGCCTCTAAAAGCTCCTCACAGAAAACTATTACATGAAATGTTTGTGGTTGCACCGCCTGACGTCTGAGATGTTTTATCTGAGCTCTGAAATTTGTTGTGAGGCAAAATAGTCCCAGAGACCGCCCAGATACATGTTTTGGTTCACTGGATTGTAAATAAAATTGCATTATTTGTTTATGGACATAGAGGCTTCTGGTTCGTTTGTGTTTACGGCATTTAGCATTAGCTCTTATCCAGAGTGACGTACATCAGTTCCTCTGAAATGAGCCATTTCATACCATACCAGCTCTAAATGATCTCAACTAATAAAATATGCAGTTTATCTGATTCCTTTGTTTTAATCCCCTCACCATCACCCAGTGTATAGTTACAAAACTTGCTTTTGCACATGAATGTGGCTTTGAGAAATTGATATTTTCATTATAAGCTTGTGGCAGCCTTGTCACTTTGGTTTCTCATCATTTTCTTTTTCTCTCTCTCCCTCTCTCTCTCTCTCTCCCCCTCGCCATCTTTTTGGGGCGTGTCCTCTTCACAGGTGCCCTGCAGATAGAGAACACGGAGGAGACGGATCAGGGGAAGTACGAGTGTGTGGCGTCTAACGTGGAAGGCGTCCGCTACTCTTCCCCTGCCAACCTGTATGTGCGAGGTAGGGAGCAACCTGGTCCCGGAGGCCAGCGAAAAACACCAAAAATCTTCTCAAATCAATCCCTTTGTGTTCAGGGTGATACATCCTGCTTTAAAGGACTTTTAAAATGCTGTTACCCAGTAGAAAATAACTCGGCCTTGTGTTATTACCCTCACAGAATTATTCCCTCCTGCTCTAGACTGTTCAAAAATGGGATTTAAACATCCAAAATATTTTTTCTCAAATTATATATGACACATATACATATATAAAGATGTTGCCGTGTTGGGCTAAAAAGGGGCCCGAACAGGAATTTTATTTTATGAGCTTTTGCAGGTACAAGAGGATGATGGTAAGTCTAATTTTGATTGGTGGGGGGATAAACCCCTTATTCCAATCAAAATGCTCTACATCAGAGGTAAAAACAAATGGTAAAATGCAGATGAATGTGAATGTGTTTAAATGAAGGTACACAGTTCATGTGTGGTGCGATGTATAAATGTTTATCAGATTCTTCATTTCCCAACCAAACGGCACCAGCGCAGCGTGAAAACAGGCAGATGTAGCTTTCCGAGATGGAAATAAGGGAAAGGAAATGGTTTGTCGGCAAGAAAAAAAAGAAAGATAATGTTTTCACCTCTATAAGGACAAGCCTGGTTCTTAGCTTTAACACAAATAGAAGATGAATGCCTGGTGAGATGATTTTAATAAATCGAGGCAGATGCATTTTTCCCCATGTAATATTTATTGTGTGAATATTAAAAAAAAAAGTTTGTTTCCGCTGTGTACCAAATAACTTTGTCTCCCATTAATAATTCAGAGGCCTCTTACATTAAAAAATAGGTCAGAGTGCTGTCTTTGTGTTGTTATAGTTATTATTCTGCTTTTACAAGAATGCTTGTGTAATACCGCCTGCCTTTTTAGTGTGAGGTGGCGGCTTGTGTGGAGTAATTACATCATTGTGGAGGCCTGCATGCTTCACGCTAATGAAAACCGCATCCTAAATTATTATCTTAAGTAAATTTCGAATCTGTATCACATTTCTTAAAATTAGCAAGCCCTGAAAGATGATCCGATCTGATGTTCAGTAGAGCTATAAAGGTGCCAAAAATGGTTCTTTGCATATTATGCAGGAGAACCACTTTAGGTTCCATGAAGAACCTTTCACTACGGACTTCTTTAGTGCAGTGGTGTCCCCCTAGATGGTCCCCTGTAGTAGACCAGTTTGAGAACCACTGCTTTAGAGAAGCATTTTTAAGAAGGATGAAGAAACTGTTTTGAAATACAGAAACTTCACATTGTGTATGAAATTTTTGGGAACTTGAAATTGAAAACTCAAATATAAAACCTTCACACTTCCAGAGCTCATGGTTCTTCAAGGAGCCAAAAGTGGTTCCTCCATGGCAGCGGTTCTCAAACTGGGATCTCTAGATGGTCTACTTATTTTTTTTAGGTTTTTGCAAAAATGTGGTCCATCTGGAAGAGCTTGAAGGTTTAATGGTTTACTGCTTTAGAACTATTTTTATAAATGTGATGAGAGTATGAAGCCCAGTGTAATGGTCTGAGGAACCTTAAAGTGAAACAGTAAGATGATATAGAGTCTCTGAAGCTCTTAAAATGTTGTTTATGCCCAAGAAGCTCTTTAAACATTCCAAAAGCAGTTTGTCTGTGACTTCTCTCAAAGAACCCCTTGTGGCATCATTTTCCTTTCTTTTAAAGAGTTTAGGTCCTTCAGTTGCATAAATCTGAGGTTCTCAAGCTGTTCTTCAGGGGCCCCCAGAGAGTTCACGGTTCGTATTTTTGTTCCAAACCCATTGAGAAGGAATCCAACCCAAGGAGCAGAAATGTGGACCTTCTGGGGCTCCCTGAGGCCCGGTTTGAAACACTGCCTTCATAAATAGTCAAACCTCACTCTTGCCGGTAACTCGCTGGTCATCAGAAGTGATGATATGCCAATTGTCCTTGAAAATGTATCACGTGTCTCCTTTTTCTGTTTGTTTTCACAGCTTGATTCTGATATTGACTTGTCACCGAACTGTCTTTTGATTTTTAGACTATTCTACATTTGAAATTAACAGCTACAATGGACAGCTCCACACACACTTTCAGCACACATGGCTGGACCACTGATCGAGTGGCCGGGCCCCAAAACTGGCCCTTAAATCTCTAAATATGAAAGCAGATCATTGTAGCTGCTAAATTTGAGTCATGCTTTATTTTTGTGCAGTTTTTAGTTTTTATTTCTTTGGGTTGTTTCATTGGTTTCTCTTTTGTTTCCTTTTTCTTTTTCTGTTTGTTTCATTTAAGCAAACGGGCCACCATGGGAGCTTCTTAGGTGGCTGTAACTTTTTCATTGCTCTAACACCCTTCAGAGACCCCAGCGGACAACATACACTCTTCTCTCTAGTAGGCAACAGACCTAGTGCTGGGGTGAAATCTTTTCATTCTGGGTTAAAACAGGTTAAAAACAAGCGACAGGCAAGTTTGTGACAAACTGGGTGTCGCTGTTATGAGTAGACTTCGAGAAAACAAAGGGCAAAAACGAAGCAATAAAAACGCAAGTAGCAGAGATTATGCAGCTTAAAGCCTTGAGGTGGCCTTTTTTACTCTCTCTGTGTTTCCCCTATTTTTCTCTTCTCCTCATGTCATTGTGTTCTGCATCAACCCCTTTACATCCCTCAGAGCTTCGAGAAGGTTGGTGTGTTTTTTCTTTTTTCCTTTTTTTAACCCACATTAAAGACCAAAAGCAAGATGTTTAAAAATTTTTGAGACTATTTGTTCATTGCAAGGCTCATTAGCATTTTGCTAATGCACAAACTATACAGATTTAAACCTGCTAAATAGTGAATATGAATTAAAATTTATTTGCAAAATAATAATATAATAATAATAATAATAATAGTAATAAGAAGTAGAATAATAGAAGTGATAGAAACCCGCACAAGTCGGGGATATTATTATCTTTTTGTTTGTTTTATTTCTATTTGAGTTTGCATTGTGGGGCTTTATCTCTTTTGCATCTTTTGGTATTGCTTCTGCTCACGAGAAAAGCTTTGTTGCATCTGTTCATGGAAAACCAGCATCTGAGAAAAAGAAACAGTGCCTAGTGCATGATGGGAGAATGTAACTGTGCTCGCATGCCTGGAATGGAACGTTCTGAACGTCGTGTTTCCTTTGCTGCACTGTGTTTCTGTGACTTTCTGTTTTCTCTTCTCTCCTGTTTTCCAACATTTCCCCCTCCTACTCCCCATAATTAAGTCTTGTTGTGGCCTCTCCTGTAGCTCGTTCCTTGTATTGTGGTGCTGTTTGTTCTGTGCTTTTGTTTCGTACTGTTGTCCAACTCCTTTTATGTTGGAATTTTCCGTTTGTTAGATGTGGTACATATTTCTGTCCCTTGTAATGTCGCAGCTTTGTGTAGTTCCAACATAGAAATACAGAAAAAAAATACGTGGGTTTACAGCCAGTGTTTCTGCCATCTCAACTCTCAGCTAATGTGGCAAACAAAACCCGATTGGGCGTTATTATTCCTTCCTGTGGCATTTAACTCCCGGCTAATTCTTTACTGTGTCACCGGGATCAGTAGTGAATATAATGATCTCCGCATTCCAAACAGTCCCTCAGAGAGAAGAGAGAGCATGGAGAGCCTTGGCATTTCTCGTTGGCGCCCGGACCGTTTTGTTGACTGACTGCCACTTGTCCTTTTTGGAGTCAGCCGGCTCAATCAAACCGGGATTTATCATCCATTCGATCCCCTCGGCGCATGCGGATTGCTTCTCGCCTCCACGATTTGCGTGATTAAGCAACCTAAATTAGACCCGAAACAAACAAACCAAAAAATAAAACAAAACCTAGTGGCTTGTTGGAGCCTCTACATCCTAATCCTGTTCGAATGCTAGAGCAGAAGATGCCAAATTAATTGGGGCCCGATTCCAGCTCAGCCCGCTGGTGCCTGCACTGGCCAATTTGACTGCCTGCCTCACGTCGGCATATTGGTTTCATGCTTTACACGTTAAATGTAGTGGTCCATGCTGGGTATTGCAGCATAGCTGGTTCTGGATTACATCATCCATTACAGGGTGTAGCTAACGTACCTCATTGGAAGTCAGAGATCGGTGCGAAGCAGGAACCAATCACTTAAAATGTTTCCATATTGTCTTGTAAGAGGCAGATCTAGGGACATGGGGCACCGTCCTGGCCCCATGTCCCCATGGCTGTGGTGATAAACCATACCAGCTATCTCATAATGTCTGCACAGAAACAAAATGGCCTCTTGAATAATTAATTAGCAGAGGACGACATGGTGGCATTAAGGGTGGGGAGCTGAATGAGCCATCATGCCGTGGTGGTATAAATAATGAAGTGCCTAGCACTTTGAATCCATCTCTCATGGCCTGGCATTTATTGGCAGGGCTTTAATTTTCATATTAGGTTGTGCCCACCACAAATGCTTGCAAATGCTTACACCCTCAGGTGCTTAATTTGACCCTCTGTGATAACCGTAGCTATGTCAGGTTGCACTTAAAACTAGCAACGCCCTCATTGTTAATAATATTGTGTTGAAATTGGTCAAATTTTCCTACCACTTTCAACCCACTGGAGTACTGTTAGCCACAATTAGCACTTGAAACCTGAAGTCAATGTCTAGTAATCCCCTTTTCAACTCTGATTTAGCAGAACGGAGCCTCTTCTGAATAGAGAGTCAGTCCACCTTTTGCCAAATTAATGACAGAAATTAGAATTCTTCCACTTTCAATGAGGTCACTAATCTCCCATTGTTGCTCTCTGACAATCCGTTCATAATTTTGCGCTCAGTGTAGCCTAATGAAGTCATTCAAATGAGCAAATTATATCATTCAAGGCTCTTAGACCTCTGATTCTTTCGGGGGATGTTGCGGTGATCAGCGCTGGGGTCTGGAGAAGTTCACCTATAAAGTGAGGCTAGAAGACTGTGCTGTGCCAGGCAGTGCTTTGCTCCACTCTAATGCCTTTTAGCTGAACTGCATGTGCATGCGTTTGCCCACTCGCTGCATGCCTTGACTTGTATGTGCTTGCATGTGTGATTCTGTGCATTTTGGCATGGACCAGGAAACGAAAGCTAGATTACACCCTGCTCTCTGGTGGGCAATTCTGATCTCTTGTCTCTCGACAAGGCCTGAAGGTCAGATCCCGTACCGAGTCAGCGCACACTTTAGCTGCGTATGTAGCCATTCTGCTGTAGCGGCAGGAGAGCTATGCGCATGAAGCCTCTAAATTCATGCAGCCTCAGACTCTCATATTTGCCGTAATCGGCGGCAGATGTTTACCCATGGCATAATAACTTCCATTACCGGTGCTGGTTCTTCTGAGCCCCAATTGAGACTTATGTACCGCTGCAGCTGCGCAGGTGTGTGTGCTAACACGGCCTACCCCTGTGGGCCGTGTGGAAACGGGAAATGCTCACCACACCCCGCCCTGTGTAGAATGGAACCTTCCAGGTCTCTACTAACCGAGACACCAAGCAAGGTGTAATCTCAGCTTCTTCTGCACTAGAGGCTGCCCTTTATTTTGGCTTCCTTCATTTTGGGGCTGGGCAGACTGTCTGGCGCTCCCTTCTTGTCCAAAACAGCTTCACAAGCGAACCACCACTCTTTGGCGGTTACTCCTTCGACTGCCTTTCACTTTGTCCATCGCAAATTCCCTCGGCTTGTCTTTCTCTCCATGACGGGGCTTGAAACAAGGTTTTGACTTGGCACTTGTAAGACCTGTATAGATACATATATTCATATATTTTGTGCTTTATATTTTCTTGGTCAGGCCTGCTGGGCCCTGGTCTTAGTGAATGAGGAGTGTGTCCCACTTGGCGCCAAGTTGTCTTGCATAAAACACCAGGGAGCTCCAGTATACATCAAACATTAGCGCGTTAGCTGTGTGACCGTTTGTCAGGGCTGAGGAAAAAGCCCGGAACCGTACTCTATTTCACGCCGCAACACTTCAAAGCCAGACTAGCCTGATAGATCGATAGGCTAGGATACAAATGATGACATGAATTTGAAGACGTTAGACTCACTTAGAGTAGCCCTATTCACCATGCCAGGCGGATAAAGTGTTTCTGAGGCATTGTTGTGTCTGCTTTGAAGTCAGGGAGATTTTCACACTCTCTTAGACGGCTTGGCAGATCCAAGTCTTGACCCAAGCCATGTAAAAGAAAAGTGCTCCTATCATTTTTTACGAAGGGAATAAAACTAGTGCTTTTGCCCTAAACACTAACATGGCGGCACTCTTTAAAGTAAACGTTCCCTAATACGCCTTATTCAATCCGTGGCCATATTGAATCGAAATCAAGCCTGTGAGGGTAAAAAGTGCAACAGTGCTAATTATGGTATTGTTGTGTACCGGGATGTAGAGAAAAAATCATTTCACAAATTTCCACAGGACAAAGAACTGAAAAAAACATGGATTGTGAAAATTCGACAGAACATAGGACCTAACTTTCAGATAACAATAATGCATTTATTGTGGTTAGTAGCATACTGGCTAACTGCTCATTTCGAATGTGCCCATGTTTATCTTCCTATAAACGCATACATATGCTAAAATAAACTTATATATGTTTTGCGACAACAACTAAGGTTAAATGTGAGTGTGCTTGAAACATTTTTCACCGGAATGTTTTTTAAAGACATTAACTGGAATTAAGGAAAACCTTGCGATCGTAAGTGAAACAGATATATTTTTTCGAATTATGTTGTATAGATTAAAATACTTAATAATTTGTGATAAGAGTCAGCTGCTAGATTGTAGGCACCTTTTATTCTGAAATAAAGATAAACATGTTTGTCAATATTACACAGAATTTGGTTACTAAGTAGAAACTTTATTTTTATGCAAAGTGGTGTGTGCTGTGTACTGTTTTAACCCCTTTTAAAATCTGAATTATGTTGGGAACATTATTATTTCTGTTTCTATACTGCTTCAGACATGTAAACACAGGTGGAACTGAACCTTTCTTTAGCTTCTTAATTCAAGTTAATGTTCTTAA
>JBBKCR010000036.1:6710239-6723489 GCA_037577295.1 Ladigesia roloffi | reverse complement strand
TCTCTTCCTCTCTATATTTGTCCCTCTGTTTTCTCTCTCTCTCTCTCTCTCTCTCTCTCTAGGCCTCCATTCCCTCTTTCTCAATCTCTCTCTCCGATCCACCTCTCTATCTCAGCAGTATATCAGTTTCTCTCTCCTCCTCCTATCCATCTTCTTGTGCACTTTCTCTATATATCTCTTCTCCATCTGCTTCTTTCCCCTTTCTATCCATCTCTCTCTCTTTCTCTCTCTCTCACCTGTCTCTCTCCCTCTTTCTCTCTCTTACTCTATTTCTCTTTCCTTCTCTCACTTTCTTTCTCTTGCTCTATCTTTGTCTCTCTCTCACACTTCTCTCTGCTTCACTGGCTCTCTCTATCTGTTTCTCTCTCCCCTTGTCTCTTTCTCTCTCCTGTCTTTTTGTGTCTCACTCTTTGTCTCTCTCTCCTTGTCTCTCTCTCGCTCTCTCTCACTCTCTGTCCCCTGATGTCACACAGAAGAGTGTAACGACACACACACTCCATTGATTTTGTCGTAACTCACAGCTTCCTGCAGCCGAAGAAAGGAAAAAATGACAGAAAACAGATACGCGCAGAGAAAGTGTGTCTGGGTCTTTACTGGGTTCTCAAACACTGAAATGATAGTGTTTGGTGTCAGAATTTTGAAGTTTATTCATTTCTGTAGCCCCATAAACTCTGTGTGGTTGTTCACTCACACAGAACGTTAATTATATTACAGCTGAATCATTTAGAAATTGAGTGATCAGTTGAATAGCAGCATGCTGTAGAAGCAGAGCTGCTGAATTCTGTCATCAACAAAATCTCTTTCATTCCTTTTAGTCAATCATTAGTTAAGACTTTGGTGATTTTCACAAGGTTTCCATGGATACCAAGAAGCCTTAAAACTCTGCTTTTTTAATTGTGCTGTTACATACTGTCATGACATGTAATAAAAAAGAAGTGAAAAGACACTCCCTGCGCTCTTCCTCAGGATGGACAGTCCCGGACCGTGCGGCAGTTCCAGTTCACTGATTGGCCAGAACAGGGCGTCCCCAAATCCGGGGAGGGCTTCATCGACTTCATCGGACAGGTGCATAAAACCAAGGAGCAGTTTGGCCAGGACGGACCGATTTCTGTCCACTGCAGGTGAGCATGCAGTTCATGTACTTGTGCATGAGATTTTCAAACATTCGGAAGCACTTAAAAATCATATAAGTGCGGTGTGCTCGCGTCCCATCCAGGGTGAATCATTGCCTCAAGCCCATAGATCCCGGGATAAGCCCCAGGTACCCACGAACCTGATAAGGAGTAAGGGGTTACAGAAGATGAATGAATTATGTTATTAATAATGCAGGTATCATTTCTAAAATGCAGAATAAATGAGATACTAGCTAAATATAAGCTTAATTATTTCAATCTTTTAGCAAGCTGAATGTTTACATATTCAGACCACGTTTTGTTGATTTTCTGAGTGAAACTAACAAATTCTCAAATATAGTCTTTTAGATTTTGTGCAAAGTCTCTATTAGTCTGTTGAGATTAACATATAGTAATATATAAACAGTAATTGTACTTTTAAACGTGCAGAGATTTGAAATTAACCTCTTAGAAAATCAAAAAACATCAGACATATCCACACACATAATATAATATAGGAGTGCAATAATGTTTAGGCATTCTCTGAAATAGAAAGCTCCCTTAAGCGTGCACACACACACACACACAAACATTGCACCTCACACTACTCTTTAAAGCCCTAATGGAATCACCGGATGTGACGCCTGTGGTCCTATTACTCTCTAATAGAGCTCAAGTTATTATAAATAAGATCCTCCACACCAGTGTCCTTCCTCATGGCAGCACCTTAATGCAGCAAACAGCAAAACAACACGGCCTCCAAATTCACATAAATAACCACCCGGTCGCTTCCACCACGCTGCTGACAGCTACAAAGTGCTGCATTTTACAGCGTCATTAGCGCTCCGTTGTATGGACGACTGCATTATGCGGGTTGTGTAAAACGATGTTTGCGGCACAGTGTCGGTAATGCATAAGCAGTGATGTGTGATACAGAACCATACGGCATTACGGCTGCATCACTGCAGCATCCAGTACAGAGGACGCCTGCTAAATTTATGGATCGCTGCTGTTCTTAGATCTGATTGGCTGAGCCTCTTTTGAAGCTGTGAAATAATAAATACACACATATGGCTTCAGCTGATTTCAGGTTAAATACAATTTGACCGCTGTGTTGCTTAGCAACTGGAGCTTATTACTGTTGAACTGCATCGCGTGTCAGTAATAATGAATTATGTTAGACCCAACACAGCAATTTCAAGCGGTTCAAAACTAGTATCTTTATAGGATCAGTATTTGGCCCCTGATGATCCAGTCGACATGCTGTACACCAGCACATTAGGATGGGTTAGAGTTGGAACTGCGTTAGTTTTCCAGCCACCTCATACGATGAAGCGAATCCAAAATGTGCATCATACACAATAATATCCGTGATCGCACTGACTAAGTTATTGGATAGATTGAGTAAGTTAATTTGTAGGCAGCAGAGGGCGAGCTGGTTCGTTCTTTTTTCCTACAATATATGGAGTGATTGTATAAACCATGGTCAGGTTGCCTTATATTAAATTTACTTTATATTGAATTTTGTTAAATTAAATTTGGGTCTGAAATGATCAAGTGTGCAAAAAATGGAAGGAAATAGGACAAATTCTTTTTGTGGCAATGTATTATTATTAGTCAGCCACTCCATTCTCCCCATTCCCCTCTTTCCTCATCTCGTCTCAACGCTCCGTATCTCACTTCTCAAATTCCATATCTAATGGAGTCAGTGGAGTTGGTCATTAATTGCCTGAGTGTGTACAGTAAATGGGAGTGTAAATCCTTTTATTCGCTGCATCTCCACGCCTGTCACGTCTGAAGCCCCCGCGTGCTTAAACGGGGTTTCATGAAGTCTAAGAGCCGTGTCAGGAAAATGCATTAAGAAAATGCTCTTCTTTCCTTGGGTGGAGCGACGGTAACGTCAAAGACACTTTAATTAATGCCGCCTCTCTTTAGAGTCTGGCCCAAACCGGATGAGACTGAATGCTGATGTTTAACATGGCAATCGATCCGTATCTACTGTCAATATATTTGATGACGTTAGAGCTCTAAACCGCATCTAATATGGCAAGTCCATTCTTTGAGTTTAGCCTCCTCCTCCGTCCATGTCTACGCCATCTATTTCACCCTCACCGAGTGAAAGCGACAAAAAATAAATCTGTTGTCATATCAATTATCATCCCCCGGGTGAAGTGGGAGTCGCTCGGCAGCGGAGAGGCTTAACGCCACGGCTCCAGAGTATTGCAGGATCAAGCTTACAGCCCCTCCTATTTCAGGCACTGTCAAGAAGATGGAGGCTTAGTGTGCCCAAGTGTGTGTGGGCCCACTACCAGTTTGCCACTGGTGTACCTCCCACTGGAACTGGCACATCATATTTGCTTACTAGCAAATTCTAGGAGGCCCAAGAGTCACAGCCTTGTCTACAAAACCGTCCTTTAACATCCCTAAATAGTGCCCACACCAAAGTAGGTATACAAGTAATCCATATGGCTCGCGTATGAAAACTAAGCTGATAAAACTGGCTATCACTGTTGGTATGTCGTGAAAAACATTTAAATACATTCGTCTGTTTATCCAACAGTAGTCACGTCCATTCAGGCTGAAGTCATAAGTAGTGCTTCAGCTTATGCTGCCTTTCTTATACATGGCAGCCAATCAGAACCGAGCTTTTCATACATTAGCCTAAATGGTCCAGTAACACAATAAGTAATATAGAGAGTTAGCAGGACTGTTTTTGGTGCATCAAATTACAGTAATATTAGAAGAGGACCATGGGGAAAAAAGTAAAATTTAAGAAAAGTGTCTCATATGAGCATCAAATGCCCTCTAGGGCAAAACTAGGAGGTAAATAGACTTTAAACCCATTAACATGCTAGTAAGAACCATTTAGAACCATTTTTTGTGGATGAAATGTGTGAGGATCCATTTTAAAGTTTAAAGGAATTAACCATAATGTAAAAGTTCAAGAACCACGTCTTCCGATCTTTTAAGGAATCTTTCCATTGTTGCCAGTTGTTTTCTGATTACATTTGTAATGGTGCCTGTCTCCTTGTGGCAGTGCTGGAGTGGGGCGGACTGGAGTCTTCATTACGCTCAGCATCGTGCTGGAGCGAATGCGCTATGAGGGTGTGGTGGACATCTTCCAGACGGTCAAAATGCTGAGAACTCAGCGGCCAGCCATGGTGCAAACAGAGGTGAGACATCAGGATTCCCCTTTTACCACACACTGAGCTTCTGAAAATGATGTCGACATGGTTACCCCCAACACCAGATGTATTTGATAGAAGTAAAGATAGAAGTAAAAGAAGTAAAGTTAGAAGTAAAAGGTTATTGTGAAGTCACCCCAGAGAGAGTTAATTTATTGTATAATCACAAAAAACACTTGGTATTGCTATTATAAATCCCAAGCTCTTTTGGTAGTCAGACATAATTCTAGATCCATGCAACATTTTTGGAACTGTTTTCATATCCTTCAGAAGGAATTAACGTGTAACATTTCGTGAATTAAGCTGATTTTTTGATCTTATAGCGGAGAAAAGTGCATTTTGAGGAACTGAAAATTTAGCAATTGTGGGAAAGTTGTCATTAACACACAATATTGGGCTTAAATTCTACAGTAAATAAGCTTTTCAGTGAAATATCATACCACATGACCGAGCCAGGAGCGAGTGGAGCTCAGCCATCCTTAAAATCACCATTAAAGTGGGTGAAGCCAAGCCTATATTCCATGTTAAAGTGGGCGGGGCTAAGACTTCACTGAAGTTGCCAACAGTTAGATGCGAGTGGACACAAAAATCATATTTTTCCGTCTTTTTGATTTGTAGTTTAGTAAATGTCATGGAAAACTTTTTTGGATGTTGTTTATCGCAAACTTTGGAGAAAATAGTTGTCAAGACCAAATCATTCATTGCCATCTGGATACATTTTATCCACATTCTGACCTAAATCTGACATGAACCAGAGCACATGTGTGACCTGTTCTCTTTCTTGTCTCTTTCACAGGACGAGTACCAGTTTTGCTACCAGGCAGCTTTGGAATACCTAGGAAGCTTTGATCACTATGCAACGTAAAAAGCCATCTTCCTCCTTCTGCCCAGCCCCCTAAACCCTCCACCCACCTTCAGCCTCCTGAGCCATAGAAACTTGCTTGAAACAATTGAATCGATAAAGACTATACAACCAGAAACGATCAAATGTAAAACAATAAATCAACAAATTCTCTTTTTAAAATTGAATTAAAAAAACATCCATCTGCACTGACGGTGGAGTCTAGAACCACCATCCACAAGCGATACCCCAATTGGACAAAGACCCTGATGGGCGCCCCTTCGGTAACAAGCTCCCTGTTCATCTTCACGAGATCAAAACCAAACGCCATTGGCTCAGGCTGCGGGGTGGGATACGATACGTACGCCGGACCGCTCACTTTACCTCAAGTGTTCTGATGTGGAGGATATTATTCATCTCTATGTGGACATTTAATTCCAAAAAAACTAATCCTGTAAAGATCCAACAAAGAAGAAACATTCAAAATAAAATGAAATAAACCCAGGACAGCACAGCTAGCAGCCGTCTGGAAAGGTCAGGACCACACGTAACCGGTCTCTTCTGCCAGATGGGTTGGTGAAACAGGAAGAGCGATTGGTTGATTGGTTGATTGACTGAGTTCAAATCCTTCTGTGTTTACAAAGGGGGGGGGTTGCCATTTCCAGGAATTTCTCCATTTGAAACCTAAGTCATGATGATGGCAGCAGAGTCAGAAGAGCAGACTGGAGACTGGAGTTTCAGGGAACGTGGTTGCAAAGTAGATAGGATTTTTATCAGTGCTTGAAAGTTAGTGTACTCTGCAACCGTGTTCCATATCCTGAACCACTGGAAGGGCAACTGTTTGATAAACACTGGGGGGTGGGGTGCGAGTGAGAGTTTTACGAAAGGGGGCAACATAGAAAAAGGCTCATTTTCCACAAAAAAGACTACATCACCTACCGTGTGTGTTTCTCCAGCACAGACAGTCTTTCATTTCGGTGCTTTTGAGGACAAAGCTAGCTACTCTTTTCGGAAATACGCCAATGTAGCTTCGAAAAAACAAGAAAGTGGGAGGCATCTTCGACCATCAGCAAGGGCATGAGGACCAAAGGCTTCTTGACCGAGCTCAGAGTGTTTAACTAGCATTCATTTGCATTCACCTTTGACTGGTTTTTACCCCCACTGGAGGACACGAGGGGCCGGGGGTATCGTCTGGTGGGTTCGTTTTGGTGTCTTTCACAAAATTTGGTGACTTTTTCTTCTCCGGTGACCAACATTCATTGCTACAATTCTGAATGACTGTCCTCAAACTATCTTTCCTTTTTCATTTTATTTTTGTTTAGTTTTTTGGGCTCTCTATACCAAACATGCTGCTTTAGCCATGTGATGCTGTACGTTAATGTGTGATGGAAGAGAATGAATGGAGTCTGTGAAAATAAGTCCATATACTAAATATATAAATATATATGAAACACTGATGATGTGGTTTCTACCAACCTTTTTCCAGAATAACAGGCCATCTCAGATGTTCCTCAGATGTTCCTCAAAGCATTTCAGGTCTTGCAGGAGAAACTAATGTCCCAAGGTTGAATATTTCCAAGGCCCTTCTCAATTTAATCTCAACGGCTTTCTTTTTGGCGTGAATCCTGACCTGGCTGTGAGTGAGCAACCAAGCGGCAGTCATGATCGGTCTGAACAACAACAGAACCAACAAAAACAATGGAGCAAACTTTACACATTAAAAAAAATCTAACATATTCATGCTGTGGGTGGGATTCTTCAGACTTGGTAGAGGTCTACTGGGGAACGCTTGAATGGTGGATTCTTCTCAGAGCTTTGGAAGGAGCTGTGTGTAGTCTTTCTTATTTCCAAAAAGCCTTATTGTTGTAACATTATACAAAAAAAGACATGGTTGTATTATTATGATTCTTGTTATTTTACTTTACTCAGAAGACCTTTTTATTTCTCGGTTTAGTTTTATAACAGAGATACCGTACTCTTCGTACTCTTTTTTTTTGGTTTGTTTTATAACTGGGAGGAGAAAGAAAAGAGTTCATTTTGTTCATATTATGTTAAAAGACATTCTATTTTTTCACTATAGAAAGGTTATGTAAAGTGTGTGTGTGTGGGTATGTATACATGCATACACATGTAGGTGATGGATGTATAGCTACACACCCACACACACAGTATATTTAAATACAAAATATAGATGTATCCAAATCTTAGAATAAATAGCATTTTGTTTAGGTCCTCTTTTTTATCTTTGCTTTTTTGGTTCTACCCATGAACTTTTGAACAACATGATTTTTTATTTATTATTGTTTTTTATCAAGAATCCAGCCAGATTCTTTTGAGGGATGGAGAGCAGTTCTGGCTATCATATATTTTCTTTTTTTTATTATTCCTACTGCTCAGATAGTGAGTGGATGGGTGGCATTTTGATTGTTCTAGTTATCATCAGTAGTATTATAGAAAAGTTTTAACTTTAAAAAAAATTGTAGAATTTCTTTACTAAAGATAAACATGAATAATCATTTTCTTTTTTCCAAATTTATTACTCTTATGAACTGTAACCTTGCCCCCCCCCCCCCTAATATTTCACCCATCCTCTTTCTGAAAAATATTTTTTTTTATCCTTTTGTTAATTACAGATTCATTATCCGCTTGTTATATATATCAACAACGGTCCTGAATATGACAGATGTAAATGAACAAATATATATTATATGTATTTGTATAATTTGACCCTGTCTTTGAATGATTATGAATTCAAAACAAAAAAAAGAAAAAAAAAGCTTCTGCTAGATTGCGAACTTTCCTGCTTTCTCTGAGGAAATTGGTGTCTATGTAAAACCTTCATCTCTGATCCCTTCTGCTTCATCCATTCTTTTCCTTTTCTTTTTCTTAACATTTCTGGCTGCCGCCCCTTCACCAGTCTTGGGGTATTTCTATGCTCTTGGTTTTAACCACTTTCTTACATCCATCTGCTTTAAGCAAATAGTCCTGGATCCCCTAACAGATTTATAGCCCCCCTTTGAGTGAGATAAACTCTCTGTGGATGACGCAGCTGGATTAATGTAGACTTACTGCAGGAACAGCATTGCCTTGAGTGAATGTGAATTGGGTGTTGTGTCAAATCGCGTCGCAGCCAGGGCGAGAGTCATCCAGCATGACTTCTGTCTCACTACTGCCCTTATACTCCATTATCTTTCTTTTTTTTACTTATAATTTTTTTTAATAATTGCATTTAACAATGTTACCAAGCTCTAGAAATGTAGGAGTACATACTTTGGACAATTTTTTTGTTAGTTTGTTTTTCTTTTGTTTTGTTTTTAAGTTTTGTTTGACTTTCTGAAGGATTTTGGTAAGGGACCTCGGTGGGAGGTACAGAGAGACTCTGGAATCTGAAAACGCTGCCTTGTGAACTGTTGGGTGTTCCCAAACGAGAACCCGGAGGAACGGCGACACTCCTCAAAACGAACTGATGAACTGTCTGGATCTCCAAAAACAAAGCTGGCAGGAAACTTCGAGAACTTTGGAAGTAACTTTCGGACTCTTTTTTTGGCATCTGGATTACAAACCTCACCGCCAAACTCATGATGAAATGTGGGATTAATTAGGGAAAATACAGCCAAACCAGTACAAAAAAAGTGAACGTATTAAAACAAAAAGAAGAAAAAGCCAAAATTCAGAAGTGAAAATAGTTTTTCTTTGTACGAAGGCCAAGTGATACTGCTTTCAAACTGTTACTTCTAATTGAAACAATAGTTGGTTTAAAACCACTGTGTATGTAGATATGTTGACTTTGTATTAAAGAAATGTTGTCTGAAAGCTGTGTCTGTGGTTTTTTATCACAAGTTTTGCTGAAATTGAATATATCCAGAAGTAAAGGAAACTTTTATACTTTGGATTTTCATTTATACTTTAAACCCCAAAGATTAAGGATCAAAAATATATGTAAATGTGTATATTTTCTAAATTTGTTTCAGGAAGTGGTGGATTCATATATTTCTACACCACACAACATTTTCTGTGATAAATATGACGATCCTCATTAAAACATTAGTTTTTCCCTTATAGAAGCTGTGAAACAAAACACCACATATACATTTGTAGAATCATGCTCTTGATTATTATTTTTGAAATGTTTTTAATTCTAAATCTCTGGAGACTAACCCAGTCCACAACTATGCTACTTTGTCACTGTGCGAGGAAAATGAAGAAAATGTATTTCCTGAAACATTTCCTTTTTAAGATTATATACTTAAATATACAACTGAAATGTAAAAGTTATTGTCTAGACTGCCTTAAAATGCTGAGTTGTTGAATTTTTAAATATAATAATAACCTTTTACATTTATATATTGGGATATGGGTTTACTCAAACTGCTAAGACAGCCTGGAAAAAAACTTTTTAAAGTTAAAAACTATTTAAATGAAAACACTTGTTGACTCCCTCAGGTATACCTTCAGCTACATATTTTGCATTTTCCATATTCTATTCTATGTTTGCTCTACATTTAATTGGATATAACTGTGCACTCAAATTAGAGTTTACATTTTCCGCCTGTTTTTCTTTACATTTATGAGTAAAAATCAGTAATTTCCTAACTGTATATGCAAAGTGCAGATCTGGATGAAAGTAATGAAGTTCTTGTTTGTTTGCTCTGCATCCTCCTGTAGGCCTCCATACACAGCTATCATCCTTTCTGGCACCTTGACAGAACAATCTATGCCACATTAATTTTTTCCCTTTGATGTTTAAATTGATTGTATCTTCATTAAGCAACGTGCGCAAAAGGCCTCCCACCTGATTGTTCCTGATTGCTTTGGACAGGAGTTTTGCATTCTGCTCCTTTCAAGTGAAGCTGCTGGAGAGGTGCGTTCGTGGAAATGAAGTTCGCATTTGCATGTTTACCTTCAAGCACGAAGGAGGAAAATAAGATGAAGACACAACACTTTTTCCGACTTTGCAGCAGCGCCACCCACCATATGGCCCATTAGTTTCTACTGGAAAACACAAAGGGTGACTGTTACGTTTATTGCCAGTAGCTCAAGGCTTTTGTTGACGCTTAATTAAAACCAGTGTCCTCGTTTTGCAGAGCAGTTCTGTTCGGGATTTGTTCTTGATTAAAACCAAATGTCTTCTTCTGTCTGCTTCGCCTCTTGTTGGTAATACCCAGCATTCACTAAGCCCAGGCCAAAGCTGTTTAAATGCCAACAGAAACACTGCAGGATCTGAACCCTTCACCTGTTGCTATTTACAATCCTGAGACCCAAAACACCCTAACAACACCCCTACCCCCAAAACGCACCTGCTCCTCTTTGAGTAAAGGCATTAGCACATGCTGCCGCAATTGTTCCTGTTAATAACACACCCAGACAAAATATCCGCTCTCTGACTAAACAGGCAGAAAAGGAAGAAAAAAGCTCCTCATTTATTATTGGGGAAAGAAAGAGCGTGAGGAGGAGGATGTGGGCCTAATTATGCTTGGAGCCAGGCGCTAGCTCATTAGCGGTTTGCTAAGCAGCCCATCAAAGCGGAGTTAGCGAGAGAGCACCGAAAGCCACAGAAATTTGTAATAAATGGCAAAGCAATAAATGTGATTATCCGCAGCCCCTGGCTGAGTTGTGCCGCAAATGACAAATCAATTCAATCATGCCTTGCGAGACTGATATTCGGATATGGCTAGAACCTTTCTTTTTCATTTTTTAGGGGGCCAACATATGTTAGCCTCAACCGCGTCTTATCTGAGGCCTCTGTCACCACATTAAACAAAATCCATTTTCTGCCTCTTTACTGATTTGTTTGTTCTAAAGAACTTACAAAGAACCAGAAAATCCCATTGGTGAGTGATGTGGATTTAAGTAAATAAGGAAAAGATAAAGAAGTAGAAAAGTGACTCATAACGAGTGGAATTTTGGAAATTTGTCTTATTTTGTACTTTATTTTGATAGTTTACCGCAACTGTGCTGATTTGTCCTTGTGTAGTGGCAAGTGTAGCAGAAATGTACCATCCTGCACATTGCTCACTGGGCACTGTGTTACTGGCTCTCTACTGCTTCACTTGGTAAATGGGTTAAATGCAAAGGAGGTTTTTGGCCTGTTAATACTGTGTGCTGTTTTGTGTTCAGGTATGACAGAATGGTCACTTTACTTCCTTTTTTTATTTAAAGGGGTTCCAGGAGGACATGCTGATGGTCATCTTCTCATATTCCCCATCTAACATCCTCTGTTAATTCTGAAAACAGATATGTCTCACGATTCACCCTCAAAAAATGTTTTTGAATCATAAGTGTAGTCTGTTATTGATTTATGAGTATCAGAATGCATTTTATTAAGCCTCTTGTTAGCTGCATAAATGTGATTATTGCACTGGAAGCAGATGCATGATTGAACAAAGAAAACAATACAATAAATAGACAATATTGCAATATAACAGCATCAGCATAAGCAACGGCATCAGGTTATACTTAAAGTGAAAAAACAAGGTGCAGGTATACAGTATATGTAAATTATTTCCAGACATTATTAACACAAAATGTGAACAAACCGTGACTGCCTAAAACACAACATTCAGACAATATCTTTTAAAGTGCTCAGAAAAGAACATAACTAGGTTTTTCCCATTAAATTCTACACCGATTTCTTCAAAAACTCAAAAGACTCAAACTGCCTTCTGCACAAACATCTGAACTCGAAGCACCACACATGTTAGCCTGCAAGAGTGAACGTCACTCACATCCCCATTCATAATTTGTTAAATGATTCCTTCAGTTCAGCATGCACGAAACATAGGAACATGTTCAACACTGCTGACAGAGACCATTACCTCACACTTCCGAATGGCATTCGCCCATCCTTTAGGACAGACTGATCCATGTTCAAAAGTTGTTTTAGTTTTATACTCTTAAAAATAACCCTTAAAATTGAAGGTCCCAGGGCCTGGGACTGGCACAGCAGTTCAGTTTTAATGCAACAGCCATCCAGTGCTGGGAGTCTGCTGCAGCATGGTCTTTGCTGTCTCTAGATGCAAGTAGGTTGGGCCTCTCTTGCCCCATTTCATGAGGCAAGTCAGTGATTGTCTCATAGCTGATGTAACAGATTAGCTGTCCATTGACATTGTGGTGGAGCATCACAGTTGGTGACGCTGTTTCATTTGGTAGAACTGGACATGATGAAACTGGAGAGAAATACAAAAAGAAACCTCAACATGTGTCAAAATGAGCTTTTTGTCCAATGCTGTCAATCTAACACTAAAGGACCCTGGTTGTCCAATGAACCAAAGGAGGTGTGAGAGTGTGAAAAAACAAAGATTAAAGAACCTCCATACAATGGATCTAGAAATAACCTCTAAATTGTCAATAAAACCTCCCATTATATATGAATATATGAATGGTTCCTCGCTTCTCTTGATCATGAATGTTCTTCTATGCTCTCACGCACAGGACCCTTTGTGACACCTTTGATTTTCAAAGTGTAACGCAGTGATAAAGCTATACCTTCAGAAGGAGACAATGGTAGAGGACACTATTGCCCATACTCAAACAAACCAGATGAGATTAAGTTTGTCTGTACATATTAATCAAAAAAGGACTACAAATGTTGAACATATATTTCTGTTACTCTGCTAATATCTCCTGTTCTACTACTTTTCAGATAAATAATTTTGTCATGTTCATCATGGCTGTCTTCCCACTAATGAAACTAATAATTTTATGAATTCAAGTTTGAATCTCATTAAAACAACACAGAATTGCTACTATTGTTCAGATAGAGTAACAATTCTATTATAATAGGTTGGAGCTTGAAAACAGTTTAACGTTTTTAATTGGAGCTGCTGGTCTTAAAACTCCTTATTCTTGCTTAAATATTTTTTAGTTAAATTATTTTCCAAGAGAAAAAAACAATGCATATCAGAATGTGTAAAAGGTTGTGTCCAGCTCTCCCCACCAGGGGCGGAGCCAGGGGGTGGCTTTGGGGACTGAAGCCCCGAATCTCACTTCAAAAGCCCCAAATCTTTTTAAGCCTTTTAAAAATATGACAACCCTGACAATATATGCTGTCTATGAAATACATTAAAACTCATTAATGGGCACAAACCCCCGTTTCCCTCATTCTTAAAATGC
>JBBKCR010000036.1:6588142-6604735 GCA_037577295.1 Ladigesia roloffi | reverse complement strand
TAATATTAGTCTTGCTCCACAAGGGGCCGCCACAGTTTTACTAATGTACCAGCTGCAAAAAACATTAAATTAATTCTGGCCTAAAGTTTACCCTTTATTTTAACCTAGCTAGTGTTATGGCAGTTCGCCATTTTGCCGGAGATAATTGCCTAGGTGTCAGAGATTCACGGAAAATGAACAAACAGAGTCTTTTTCTTCGCTCAAATAATCATAAGAAAGATTTAATTGCATTCTGACAAAATGGAGAAACGGAAATGATTCGGCCTTGCTTACCGACTTTTCGAGTTACTCTAGTCTAAACATACATTGTTATGAACAAATAGAAGTCACATCCGACCCTCGAAGTTAAGTGTCCCTGAGTCAAACCAAAGTGTTGGAAGATTTAATCATCTAAGCTAAACTAAACCACATATGTGCTGTTTCTAAACTAATTTCTTACATTTAACTTTAAACCCACATAATAGCATATTATTAGATTTTAACCTTACCTAAGGATTTATAATTAGAAATCCCAGTGTAACTAAATAATCACCAATAATGAAAACGGTGAATCAAATGGGTACAGAATTAACCTTAAATCATTCAAAAAGAGTAATTAATCATTTTAAAATAATAAATGCAGATTTTTCCGTGACACTAGATAAAACATTTTCAGTGTAATGCAGATCTGGAAAATAAAATAAACCCTTAATTGTAAGTAATACGTTTTAGTTTCAGTATTTAAAATTTACATGGAAGGGACCCGTGTCAAATTCGGTTCGCATTTAAACTGTGAATCCCACACACACACACCAGTGCATATGGGCGGACCACTTACAGCGGCGGGAAGTTCGGCTCTTTTCAGAGAGACGCTCTTCTGACACCCTGCCAAAGAAGAGCCGGTTCTCTCAGCTCCACACGGCTCTCAGTTCATCATCACCTGTAGAACCAGATTATACACTCACCTGGAAAACACGAACGCTCTGTGTGTTGATAAATCCTTAGATTGTTTCACTGTTGACTTTGTAGTAATTTATGGATTTAATATTTTTTTAATGTTGTCCACCTCTTCCACCTACACCACCATTAACACATTTCCATCAATATTGACTGAATTTTCTTATACTGCTGATTATCAGTAGCAGCTTATCAAAATATAAAATATACTTTACAATGGGAGAAAATTAATATTGAGCAGAATTAAGTTCAAGTTATCGTGGGTTTGGCTCTACACTCTATGGTGTTTTGTGGCAATATTTTAGTATTTGCTATAAACAAGTTGGGCTATGTGCCTGAAAGAGTGTTTCGGACGTTTGAAATGTGTTGTGTGTAGAAAGGGGCAGCTCTTTTGATTTTGAAGGCAGTACTCGAAAGCGCATTCGGTGTGTGTTGCCACTTACGGCCACTAGGGGGAGACCAAACACAAACGGAGCTGAGAGCTTCCTCCCCATCATACTTCAGGTCAGAGGCCGATAATTCATGCTCCCTGGATGTTAGTTTTTTATCTGTAATTTTAGAATAAAGCTATTGTTTCTCTCAAGCAGTATACTTTACATATTCCTTTTAATGCTTGTTAGTAAAAAAAAAGTCATTGAAAGAAGCCGTGTTTTTTATTTTTATTATTCCTTACGTCCTGAGCGAGGTTTTCATAGTGGTTTTCATAGTGCCCCAGCCGAAGCCAGGCCAGATGTGTGCAGATTGGCATCAGGCAGTGCTGTGATTAACAGTGGGCTGTAAGTAGGGATGGGTATTGAAACCCGTTTGTGCCTAATTATAAAAGACCGAATTATCGATAAGTTTAACGTAACGTCGGCACTGGAGAAATTAAAAAAGAGGACAGGAGAGAGTTTCCGATGGTGGAGAGAGCCAAACGCGGACAACGCTCACTGCAACAAGTGCAACAAGATTTTTGATCTAAAGGCGGAAACACGAGAAATGTGTTAAAACATCCATCCAAAGTGCATTATGTGCAGAGAGAGAAATGCAAGTTTCCACTTCGTTATCCACCTCCTCAGGTGTGTATGCTCTGTTAAAATATACATAAACATCACATAAGGGCTCCAAATCAGTGTTAATAGTTTAATAAACACACATTCAGTTACATATAGCCAACATATAGGCTAAATATTTTATGAAGTATTTTTTGCAGTAGCCTTAATAAATATTATACATTATTAATTAATTAATTAATGACATGCACTGTTAATGTGCTGCATTTACAAATAATAATCATCATAATAAAGATAAATAATAATAAACTAAGAAATAATAAAGCAGAGTTTACCTAAAAGTTAATTTGTAGTGAGTAGTGAACTTTTTTAGATTCGGATTAGAGTTGGGGTTAAAGTGTTGTTATTCTGTTCTCAATTCGTTTTTAATTTTAAAAATGCAACAAAATACTGATAAGAGTACCGATAAAGTACCGAACCGATAAGCGGTATTGATAGAAGTTGTAATATCGTTAAAACCTTAACGATTCCCATCCCTAGCTGTGAGTGGGTGACAGGTAGCAGTGAACAGTAACGGTGCTGTTCATCCTCCGGATGCTGTTTGTGACTGACATGTCCGGAGGGGTTTGTGTGTACTTATGAGAGAGAGGGAGAGGGAGACAGTCTTTGATTTGTTTTGACAGCCTCTCATCTCAATTTTGTTTGCCTTCCAGCGACTAGTCTTTAGGATTTGTATCAATATTTAATCTCCCTGGTGGATACACAGGGCCACCAGAACCAGCTGATCCTGTGGGACACGCTCAGGCAGAATAGAGCCCTAGTCTAGAAAGTGAGCCGCAATTCACTTCAGTGATACAACACACCTTCAGTTCAATCGTTACAAACAGCCTCTGTCACAGAATAATGAAATCAGGGCCGTGCACTGACCATTTGAGGGGCATGTACTGATGCTGAAAAAGGGCACCCCCAACCCCTCCATGAACCCCTCCAAAATTCACATCAGTACAAAAAAGTGCAAATACACCTGGCCTTCTAGTAAAGTTAGCTTTATCAATTTCCCTCCTGGATGGTTTGTATTGTTAGCTCTGTGTTTGTGAATTGGTTGTGCACTCTCTCTAATGTAGTTGTGTAAGAATAGCATCGAAACGTTAACCTACCAGGCTGTGTGACCGTATAGGCTATATAATATGATGAAATGTTAATAATTTACATAATTTAATTTACCTTCAGCCGATATAAAATCAAAATAGAAATTTCCTATAGTATATTATACCTAGCTGACAGGTATCACTTTATGTTTTATGTCAAACGCAAATGCAGTTACACCACAGTTTTATACGCCACAGGTTTATTCACCACAGGTTTATACACCCGCGGATTTATACACCGCGGGGAATGTGTGCAATTCGTCCATCATTAAAACGATGACATCACATTACGTCAACATCACACCGGTGTGGTGATGCATTATATGAACTTTTTTAGACATTCTAGTGTTTATTCCATAAAGAAAGCAGCACTTATTCAAACAACAAGATGTTTTAAAGTTACAAGACGAAGACGTCCATCTTCTTTTGCTCTATGACTGAGGAGCTGAAACGTAAGTTCGCGGCACTCAGGGGGCGGAGTTATGATGTTTGACTGACAGTTTGAGCGGCTCTGAGAGATAGGCTTTTTAATGCATATAAGTGGTTAAATATTTGTTCAAAAGACAAACAGACGTAAAGGTTTACCAATAGCTTTGATTTATTTTTTTAAATCTCCTAAAAAAATGAGCACTTGCGAGTGTAATTACAGAAAGGGGTTTGAACCCTATCAGTGCATGTGCCTGAATGAAATCATGTGAGTCTGATACAAAGTTTGTCTCTAACTAATTGTTTTAATACTTTTCTGAAATATTGGTGAAATTATGAAATCGTTCAATAAAATCCATCCATTAGGTTAAATCTGATAAATAAAAAATTTAAAAACAATAATGGTGAAGTGTTTAAATATATCACTGGGCCACTCGTATGGGACTTTCAACTCCATATGTGATTTTAGATTTTAGGACACGTCCTGTAACTGCGGACAGGTTAAATTCTACCTTGTCATTATTCGCAGTAGTAAACCTGCAGGCGTGCCCATTGAGAACTAAACACATATTTATATTGTACAGCACACTCATTTTGCATTGATCACCACGTTTATCAACTTCTCTCTCTCCCTCACACACACACAGACACAGATGCAGCAATGCTAATTGAGCAGAAGGGTAGAGCAAGCCGACCTCTGCTGGCTGCATCAGCTTAAACGATAGATGTCTCATTGAATTAGTACCATGGTGTGAAAGACAAAGTGCAGCCTAATGTAAATGAAGCCAGATATGCAATACTGCTGATTGCACTGATATAATTAGAATAATATCGTGGGGAGCCTTATTAACAAGCAGGGGAAATAAATAACCTAGGAGATGAGTTAATAGTGGCCTGCTTAAGTGCCTCTTAAATATGCTAAGGCCAGCTCTTCTGTTTATCCATGGCCCACTGATAATCTGATTATTGATGTGAGGGGGCTATCAGAGGTGAACGCTCCTGTCCATGCAGCTTTGAATGCCAGGGGCATTTTAATTTCAATTATTCAACTGAGTAATTAGGGTGAAGACAGCTGGGGAATGTCATCTCTCCTCGCTCGTCTAAACTTCATTGTGTATCAGTCAGAAAACTCTCCACACGCTACATCCAAACCAAGGGACGTTTCCACAAACCTTCTCGCGACTCGTATGTGTCGAGGCCTGTCTTGGTATTTTACCGGCCTCAGTAGAACTCGCTTTAAATCACTGAGAACATTTCTGGGTTCTGTCCACTTTGATTTACCAAAAGTATTTGAATAAAATATAAATAACAAAATAAAATGGCAAAGATGAAGACGTGAAGATATAAAGATGTAAAGACTGGAACACAAAAATGTTTCAAATTAAACGCCTTGATCTTCCTAAATTTCAAACACTCTTGAGTCGAATCTCCGTCCAGTAATGCAGTCCAGACATGGCTTGTGGCTCTAGTTGTCCAGAGAATGAGCAAAATAAGTTTTCAAATGCAAACTTAAGGCTACATAGGCTAACAATTGCACACAAGACACAATCTGCCAGACATTCAGTACACTGAGGGCGAACAGGGACCCAGCCACTATCACAGAACAATGAAATCATGGGAGTCTGAGACAAAGTTTGTCTCTAATTAATTGGTTTAATACTTTTCTGAAATATTGTTGAAATGATCAAATTTTTCAATCCAATGCATCCATTAGGTATCAGTAGTAAAAAAAACTCAGTGGTTAATCACTGGGCCATGGTATTGTATGGTACTTTCACCCCATATGTGATTTAGGTCATGCAAACTTAAGGCTACATCGACTAACAAAGACACAAGACACAATCTGCCAGACATTCGGTACACTGAGGGCGAACAGGGACCCAGTCGCATTATGGCATGTGGTCAAAATCGCTCACACCACCCCATATACAGTTTATCCCACACCTTGATATAACAGCATGGTCAGATGCTGATTTAGTGGTGCATTAAGTATGAGAGACACTACTGCCGGGACACGACCTGTTACTTTATATCAGTCAGTATTCCAGCTCAGAATGTCCACATAAAACTCAGCAGCAGGTCCATACAAAACCCAGGAACAGACAATATAGAAAGTGTGATGCAACACCGTTATCATGAACAGCCCATGACAATTTGGTGTATTCTTTATTTATGTGTGCAGTTCTGCTACATATATTCCCATTCCAGTGGAGCCATCCGCCATCTGACTCTGACAGTAAAGCATCGTTAGATGGTCTGTCCTGGTGTCCATCCTCCCCTGTACAGTACGACTGTTTTACAGGTAGAAGCTGCAAGGCTCGACCCTGCTGGCACTAATATCTGCCCAGACTAGAGCTAGAACTTCTATCTTGTTCCACCAAGACAACACTACTTCACATCTGACACGAATTAATATTTTTTTTATTATATTATATGATCATATATAAGTAAAGAGGCAGTGAAGTGACCATCTTTATGCTTCAGTTGTTCTAAATCCCTGCAGAACTCACAATGTAGACCAAGTTCTTCATATTGGTCTGGTGTAAACCATAACGGAGGAACTTCTAAAGTTTTAAACCAGGAGCGCACGATCCATCTAAAAGCCAAAGAAAGTCAAGGTTACACTCAGGCTTCCTCAGGAGTTTGATATGTTAAAAAATACATGAATGGGAATATATTTGTTCACTGGTTCACTGGGAAGCAAATACAGTGTCTATTCTTTTAAACAACATGTACCCTAGATTCAAATTTCATTATATACATTTTTTGTGAAATCAAAAACAGGCTACGTATCCTGCCTTCCTGTCTCTCTGCCTGTATACCAGCCTGTCTGTCTGTATACCTGTCTGTCTGTCTCTTGGCCTGTATACTAGCCTATTTCTCTGCACACCTGTCTGTCTTTCTGTCTGTCTGCCTGTACACCAGCCTGTCTGTCTGCACACCTGTGTGTCTGTCGGTCTGCCTGTATACCAGCTTGTCTGTCTGCACACCTGTCTGTCTGTTGGTCTGTCTGTATACCAGCTTATTTGTCTGCACACCTGTCTGTCTGCCTGCCTGCCTGCATGCCTGTCTGTCTGTCTGTCTGTCAGTCTGTCAGTCTGCCTGCATGCATGCCTGTCTGTCTGTCTGTCTGTCTGTCTGTCTGTCTGCCTGTCAGCACACCTGTCTGTCTGCCTGTCTCTTTCTGATCAGTTGTGTGTTGAGGAGACTTGGTGTTGGAGTGGTTTGGGATTTGCTGCGGATCCTGAGGCTACACAGCGACGGGCTCTCACTCACTCTCACCCTGCAAACAGAGACGCTCTCGTTTCCGTGCCAAGTGCTTCTGCCTTGGGTGAGTTTCTCTACTCACTCTCTCACTCTTCAAACACAAGCACTGCGTCTATCCCGCTACACACACAGTATCAGTAAACAACAGATTTAAGCCTAAAACAATGTGACTCCCTCGTGACTGCAATTATTTATGAAATCAAACAGAGTAGGGATGTTTGTTATGTGGGCCAGCTTTGATGAATATGAGATAATGCCCTGCCACTATTACATTGCTCTCAATATTGAACCAGGCATTACAGCATGGTTACCCTTCCGTGGTTATAAAGAAGACCTGAACTACTGCGAACACTCAGGTGATATTTGCATGTAAACATTGTGTCTAGATTTACTTAAAATAAGTTTGTACGTTTGTATGTTTTTTACTGTCCTAATCAGGCCTTGCTGTTTATTCAGTTGATAGTGATGCAGTATGAGCAGTCCTGCTACTTGCCTGATCTAAATATCCATACAGAGCATGAGGGGCTCTGAGTAAGCGATGGAGTTAAATGGGCATTTAAAGGTGCATGTTCTGTTACTTGAGCTTTTATTGTGGAACTTAATTTTATCCCTGTCCTTTGTTTTCTTTGTGAAACAACTCCTCATAATTAAAACAGCAATATTGCTCATGAGGAAATTAAATAAAATGGCACATAAGGAAATTAATTCACATGCGTTTTCCTTTCTAAAGTACTAGCATTAAAATTCATGACATAAACATTAAAATGCATATATTAATAAGGTGCAGATTGCCTCCTGGGTGAGGAAAATGCCCCAAGGGCACCAGAACCGTGTGAGATGTAAATGGAGACTCCTCTGCCATTCATGGGCAGTGGACCTTTCATGCTTACCTTAATTATGATCAATAATAGGATGAAGAACAGTATCACACCAGGCTGAGTTCCCAGAGAGCCACACAGATGATGTCAAGGTATGTGTGTGAAAGTACTTGACTGGTCCACAAAACCTGCATGTGTAGCAGCCTGGAAGTGTTTCTCATTGTGAACGGATGTCATGTCCTATAGAATCTTTAACTAATATCATTCTGAAGTCGTTCCCCACGAATTTCCTGAACCCACAAGGCTGCCGTGAGTTTGCTGTTCTTTAAGATATTGCCATGATATTGATGATGCGCGCTGAAGATCTATCAGCGAGCTTCAGTCAACTTTACCCATCCTCCACTTTCTGCATGCTAATCAACACCCTGGGAGCCGCGCCGGACTAGATTATTATAAATGCTGTTTATGGTCCTGCTACGACAACTGTGAAGGGCATAGCAAAGAATTTATCACGGGATGGTTCCCCTTGTGTCGGAATGCGTTATGGGATTGTAAACGACCCTTGATAATGAAAGAAGATCCCCTTGTCCACAGCCACCCCCCCCTTCCCCTTCTCCAGGCCCTGCAGAGAGAATGAAAGTGTTTATTCAGACGGAGCACGTCGGAATAAGACCTAGCCGTAGTCATCAAAACGTCTACTTGTAAGCGTAGTGACACTAATGATTGCTGTATTGTCGCCATATCTGTAACAATATAAAAGTGTTTACAATGTGGACATGTTATGTTGAAAGCAGTGAAAGTAGGCCACCGGTGTCCTGCCAAATAACCAAGAGCTAATGCTCAGGACGGACTCTGGTGCTCATGTATTTTCCTAAGTATGTGAACATATGGCTTTGATAGTGATAGAGGCGAGGCCTGAGGCTGGTCTTTACGGGCATGGCAAGCTGCATTCGGTGGCTTCACTACAAAGCCCATGGAGTGCTGAATTAACAATGTTAGAAACATAGCCAAATGTCTTTCACCAACTAGCCATGAACGTGATAGACTTCTGTCTTCTCCGTCTCAAACGAGGCCAGAATATTCCACACAATAAATCGTTCAAACTTCATTTATAACTACAAAAATCCAGGATAAAATCTGATTCAGCCATATAACCCCCATAATTCTGTGCTAACTTGATTTGACAATATTGCACATTGCACTTTAACATTCATTTGCACATTCCATTTGCACACAGTGAATTCTACTGCTAAACTTATTTAAAAACATATCCATATCCTGTTTTAAGTGTTTATGTTAGATGTGCGTTGAAGGAACTTTTAGATTTTAAAGCTTTTTTAGTTTTGCTTATATTAAGCATTTGCATACTCGTATTTATTTCTTGTTTCTTATTTGTTTTTTAGTTCTAATTCCAGATTTTATTTCTTGTTTATTTTAGTGCTTTAATTCCAGACTTTATTGTTAATTTAAATTGTCTTAAATATAATTCTGCACAGGCTAAAGACTAAACGTGTATGACTATGCATGTGACAAATAAAAATCTTGAATCTTGAATGAATAATTCTTCAGTAATATCAATAAATAGAAACATTTAACCCACGAGACACATGAGAGGGAATTTGCCTATGGGATGAGTCACCTACTGTAATAGTGACAGAAACTGCAAATAAAACCAGAACAAAGGTTTTGACCCTCAGGTTCTTTGTGCTTTATGATTGACGGTAAAAGGTTTTAGTGCAAAAGAAATAGGCGTCCTATTGAAATTCCGGCCCTATACGTGTCATTATTTCTAGCGCAAGCTGAGACATATTTTATCATAATCAGTTAGTGGGGCCTTGCACACATCATTGGCTTTTGCTGCTTAGTTTGATGGTGAAGGTCAAAGTTCTTAGCCTTTATGGTTGTTTAACTTTAAAGAATTATGGCACATAGGGAACACTGCCCATTTATTTTCCCATCGTTGACATACAAGCAGAAGGATGGAGCTTTTTTCTGAGAGGGGGAAACAGTAAAATCACAGCTGCAGTTTTCTTTGTTTGAATTGCTAAACTGCAGGAAGAGATCTGTGTCATGACTTTTATTTTTCTTGTGGGGAATTGCACAGAATTTAAAAGAGTTCTGCAGAATTTATTTAACCAGAATCCGAAAAATGGAGAAAAATGTTGAAATTAAATTCCAGAAATTAGCTTTAAATATACAGTTCAATACTGTTACATATAAAACATGCTCCCTGCAGTGGTTCCAGAAAGGTGGATGCAATTTCCAGGGAGGCTCATAAGAAAACGAAAACGCTCTCATTAGCACTGACTGAAATCGTGTGAAACCTGATGAGGAAGTTGGGTGATTACGGCCTAGTAGGTCTGTTACCCCCCTCTGGACCATGGGTTCCAATCCTAGACCTTCAGCATGGCACAACTGTGAGAAAGACCCGGAACCACAATTGCTGCTGGGACACTGCCCCCTGTTGTTAGGGAATGGAAGTCGCTTGTCCGCTAAATGCCAAAAATGTAAAATTGCTTACAAATCATTAATCTTTACAAGTGGCCCTACCACAGCAACTTTAGACAGAAAATAAGCCCAAAGAAACACTTTATAACATCAAAAATCTAAATTAAGTCTGTCTGAAACAAAAACTGAGGCTGTAACTTAATTCTGAATTCAGGTTGAGGAGAAGTTAAGTGAGGAAAGGTTTTTTATTTTTAAAATGTCATGTTTTGACTACATCAGGCTTGATAAAATATCAGGGATTTTATCCTCAAACAAGTGGAAAAGATTTAGTTTGATGTAGATTGCTCAGACAGCACATTTTATTGGAGTATGGTTTAGGGCTTTGGTCCCAAAATGTTTATGACCGCGGACCGGTCAACACCGCAGACCGGGTGTGGGTGGTGGGGGGTGTATTTTTGATACATAGATCAGTGGTCCCCAACATTTATTTCATCATGAATAAGTTTAATATCAGAAACGAAATAAATTTTTTCCAAATAAAACATCGTTTAGACTCTGATAGTAAATAAAACGGAAATACTGTTGATTTCTGTGCAGCCAGCGGACCGGTACCAGTCCGGGGGCCAGAGGTTGGGGACCAGGGGTTTAGGGAATCATCAGTAGTTTTTTAAAAATTAAGCTTGTTACTATTATTTCTTAGTTTCTATTTATTATATTTAAATGATTGTTGCTTCTCCTTTTACATGATCTCACTACAGTTGTCAGTACAACCTTATAGAATGTTGAAGTGTACTGCTCCTCCAAAATCTTTCTGCTTTACTAGCTGCTCTGTCTTCACAGCCCTTCCAGGACAGATGGCCTGTCTCTCCTTTCTGGGGCAGCCTTTGTCCAGAGCTGATGTTATCCTCGGGTTAATCATGTCAGACACTTCACAAACTGTTGCATTTTGTTCTAGCATTTGAAGAGTCTATTATTTAAAACATTTATCAAATCTTTCTAGGTTTATGTGTCTAAGTTTCCTTTTAACATGTTGATCATTGTTTGCTTTGTGTTGATTAATGCTGACCGTGGGGAAATGTGAATGGAATGTCTATTAGGATCAGAATCTGGACATTCCAGTGGAGTAACATCATTACAGTGCTGGAAGATAAGTCGTTCAGGGTGGATACTTTACATAGTACAAATGTAGATTTACTGGTCATTTTGGACAGTAAGTTTGTTTGGCTGATTCCTTTCACCATGTTTATGCACCGTTTCAAATTAAAATACAGAAATGACCAGTTTAGGCCTAAACATGTTTGGGAGAGATTAATAACAAAGTATTCATGAACTCATTTTCAAATTTTACAAGGCAAATGTAAATCCCAGCACATAAAACATGGTTCTTTAATTTGGTGCATTTTTAGAACAAAAAATGTGTCGCTTACACTTTATTAAATTCATTGTTTTACATATACACCTGTCCATATACATACCCAGGCACGCATGCAGTAAACTGGCGTCGTTTCTGAAACATTGTTTAATTTTACTGCCTTTCCCACGAATATTACACCCCAATATTCGTGGGGTGTAAAAATGCTTTTGAGGCAAATCACTGCAACTGATCGGCCCAAAAAAACAAAGACTAACTTCAGGTTTGTTCTCCCGCTTAACAATGATTGTCTACATATTAAGGTTCAACATTTCTGAGGCGAACAGAAGGTTTGTGTGTGTACGCTGCACCTTTCTCTGTGAACTGACAGTAGAAGAAAAGCGTGTCAGATATCTGCTCTCTGGCTCTCGGTTCTGGTGGTCGGACTATTAAACAGTGAACCCCCCCCCAGTTCAGCAACTCTCTTTTACTTCAAAGCCAGCTGTGAAAGAAAGCTATCCAGTGCTCCTTTCATACGCAAACTGCGGAAAATTAAAAGTGCTTCACAAGCGCATTAGACCACCTAGCTCTGAATTACCACTCCAATACACAATGTGATGTTGACACCACCCCCTCTTCAACCCCATGGAGCTGGAGGGTGGGAGCCTTTCTCCTCTGAGGGGGTGAAAGAGGGCCTCCCCCATCGCGCTCTTCCTCTCACACGTTATCGGAGCAGCTCTCTGGGTGTTCTGGGGAGTCAGACAGGGTCTCCAGGGCTTTAGATCAGTCGCCGGGGCAAATCAACCTTTATACTGCAAGTACAGCAGCGTGGATGAAGAAGGATCTCGGAAATATTCTCATTCACTTTCAGAATTTCAGTATTTTGTGAGCCTCACTTTTGTGAAAGTAGCTGCTGTGTAGATCAAATCCATTGGATAGTTCTATAAGCCCATGCCTGACAAAAAAAACTATTTTCACAACAAAGGCCTTAATAGTGGGCTAGAAACCTAATTTTATTCGGTTAAAGGTTTATAGGTTTAAATGAAAATATTAGCCCTTTATATGAAAAATGATCCCAGGTCGTTTCCATCTGCAGGGACAGAGCAGATCTAAGTAATATGAGAAATATGTGTAATATTAAAATGTTTTGACCCATTTTAAACCACGTTTTATTTATATCACACTGAGAGGAACAAAACGTAAACTGCCCATAAACGATTAACCCAGTACGTTTCAGTACATTATAAAGTATATGTGCTTGCTGTGTGCTCAGAGACCTTAATGACGAATCAATATTTTCCTTTGGTAAATATGACTTGTTTATATTTCTGCCAGTGTTAATATAAGTGGCTGAGGTGAAGAGGGCTTTCTGTTGATGCCTGATCAATCACGACTTTTAACACTTTGTGGATGGCTGCACCTGGAAGGTGAATCATTATTGCGTCCTGGATGCTTATTTACACCGGTGTTGGGGTATTTCTGGGTGAGGAGTGAGGAATGAGCTCCTGGACTGGCAGAACATGGCGAAGAACAGAGCAGCAGAACCTGTGTTGCAGTAAACAGTTCAATAGAGAGTGAGCTTTGAGAGAAATGTGATGTCACCTTCAATTCAGTTCAGTTCAGTTTTATTTATAAAGCTCTTTTCAGAACCGAGTTGTCACAGCAGGTTTTTTTACAGAGTCCAGGTCCGAGCCCCTAGTGAGCCCCATAGTCCACAGAGGCAAGAATAAACCTTTAGGTTTAGGAAGACACCCCGGGAGGAACCCATCCTCCTCTGGTCCACCTGGAGAGAAAGAAAAAGAGTCTGGATGGGGAAATTAACAAAAGAATGCATTTGTAAAGGAACCTAGTGACAAATTGGCCAACTTCAGCTAACAGACTTGGTTGTAAAGATCAATACATGTAGGAGTAGGAAAAAAAAACACTGCAGGAGCTTTTTATATCTTTTTTTTACATAAAACTACTTCACATAATTGTTTGCTTTTCCCTCTTTTTCCTCACTTCTCTGTCTGTATTTTTCCCAGCCCTGTCTGATTTGGCCCAATTTCAATTCAAATGAACAAATAAATAAATAAAAGGTTAAAAAGGGGCTTATACTGTCGAGCCACACTTGGCAAAGCAAAGTAGTCTGGCCCATCACGGCTCGCAGCTTCACTAAGATGCCAGACAGGACAGGTTTAAAATTAAAAAAAAAAACTACAAACACTCTGTTGCTTGTATTTTCTTAAAATTGCAAAAAAGTATCATGAAAGAACCGCTACAAATACATAAAAGTCATTTGAAGTAGGATTATGTAGTGGACATGGTGAGAGATGTTTAGCTGCTACAGCTGTGGAATGATCTTTGTTCTCTGGTCTCCACGCCCTCCCCCTCCCCCGCTTTTCTCTCTGAAGGCCCAAGGAGTTTCCTCCTCCTTATACAGCTGAAGACTGTTTACAATGGAGCAGTTAGTCAAATTGGCCCCCTGTTTAGAAACAGTTGCTGTATGAAGTTTTAAGTAATTTACTGCTCCCAGACTAACAGGCCGCACCTTTCTCACCTCTCCCTCCCTTCTGGAGGACTTCTACCTGTAGCTCAGAAACGAGGGTCTCTGTCCCAACTCGAGTCTGCGTCACCGCCATAAAACTCAGCAACTGGCATGATGTTATTAACATTACACACTGACACTTTTCAAGCTGTGGTTTTCAGCTGTAGTTCCACCATCTCCGGTGGCTAAATAAATAACAGCCACAACATTAAAACCACTGACAGGTGAATTGAATAATGCTGTTGCGATGTCACCTGTCAAAGGGTGGGAGCAGTTACACATCCAGTGAACATTCAAATCTTGAAGATGATGTATTTAAACAGGAAAAACTACGAGGTCACATGATCACCGAAACGACGCGTCTCGGGGTGGTCTTCAGGGGCTCGTGTCTACCAAAGTTGGCAACAGTAATGGACCAGTAGGGGCAACTGTAGCACAACTACTGAACAAAAGTCACCTAATAAAGTTCCTGAACACACAGAGCATCACCGCCCATAACAACTGGGTCATGGAGCAACAGTAGAACGTGGCCTGATGTGTGTTTTTCTTTTACATCATGCAAACATGCAGGTGAATGTGCAGTGTTCATCCTTCAGGAACCGTTTGAGGAACCCCCAGATCTCCATCTGATGGTTGTGCAGGACAAACAAATCTGATTCCTGGAGGAACCTCCTCACAGTTTACATTACTGCAGCGGAAGTCTTTGTGCACATAATACAGCACAGCTTGTTGTATTACGAGGTCTTGCAGAGCCCATGCTCAGTTATATTTGGAGGGTGGTTTTTAGGTTCTAACTTTAGGTTCTATTGGTGCATGCCTATATACTCTGGAGACAAAGGAAGCTTTTTGAAAAGCCTGTGTAAATACACAGTTTATGGAACTATTTGCTTAGTACCCTTTTCATAATAGCACAAAATGCTCTACTGATTAGTAATTAGCTTCACACTCACTTTGCAAAGACACCGACAAAGGAACAAAGTGAACTTGGACAAAGCACAGAGGGGTTAATCCCAATAACAACAGATCAATTACAGGCTCCTCACATGGGTGACGACCTATCACAGATCAAAGAAAAGTCAATCTATTGTCATGACAAAGCAGAAAATTCCTTTTCCTTCCTGTCAATGAAAACCAGTAAGGAGATTTAGCAGCGGCGCTTTTTAAAAACAGGAGCCATTAAGTGAATAACATTGTAGTGTCTTTGTTATTAGAATGGCCACCAAAAAATGGAAACCTGAGTTTAATAGTTAAGCATTCTAATTCAAATCATTTGTCCTTTAGAGTTTTTTTGCCCCATAAATTGAGGATTAATATCGATTACTATTACTAATACAAATACCTTCACTTTTGCCCTGAGCCCCATGCTTCTTCACGGTGAGAAATTACTCCTCCTGTTACCTCAGCTGTGGATGTTCCTTTGAAGTGCTGCTGAGGTGTTACTTTATGAGGAGCTGAGGAGATTCCAACATGGTCTAAATCAACCTGTCACTCAATGGCTGCAAGCAGAACAACAGGACTTTAAAAGTCACTCAACCTGTGATTATCTCTGACACCTTTCACACGTCGCAAACAACCCCTGAGCAGCTGAAACCCCTAAGAGCAGTAGGTAAGGACCACAATTAAGGTGAGGCACAGCTCAAATGAAACTAAAGGTGTCCTGAGGCTTCTAATCATCAGTAGATGATCCTAGCTGGCCTGTCGGTTTTGTGCCAGTTTTTCTGAAGTGTCAGTGGTAAAAGGCTCTAAATGTTACACAGTGCAATCTTTGCATGCACCCTAATGTTAATATCTCAAGCAATATACATATCGTACACAGTGAGACAAAATATCGTCCTCCTGGCCATCGGTGCAACTTAGAACAGAACAGCAGCACTAAGACAGATCAACAGTGAGGGCAAGTTCTCAAATATTTCACTTAAAAAATGTTAAATACTACCAAATAAAATATTACAGGAGGACATATTAGCAAGTCAATATATATATATACAGTATATATTATGTATTGAGCAGCCAAAAGCACACTATTGTTCTTCTTATATTTTATTCTTATTATATTCTTATTATATTAAGAATTCCTTCAGGCCAAATTCCCTGACACACATACGTGGTCAGTTATGACCTGCACTCGTCTCTTCCTTGTCATTTGCGAATCCCTTTTCTTCCATTCGCTTCCATTCATATTTAATCAGAGGAAGAAACTTTCAGGATCCATACTGTGACTGAACCTAATAAAAATTCACATGAGGAGAAGCTAGTCTAGCTTAAAGATGGGAGGGGTAAACAGTTTGTGGTAGGGATAGAGGGAGTCCTCCACAGTGCTGGTGTCCTTACGGGGGCAGCGGGAGGAGTAGATAGATGTCCAGTAGGCTTGTTCGAGGGCTGCTGATGATGCAGATCCATGCTGGACTCTTGATGGCACCTCTGTAGAAGGTGTTCAGAATGAGTTGGGGGGGGGTTCGCAGAATGTGCAGTTGCTGCTGGTCTCTTTTTTTCAGGGAAACGCTGTTGCTGGTCCAGGAGAGGTTCTCTGGTGCTCCTCACTCCCTCCCCCACGCCGCCGTTAATGTTGAATTTTGGTGGCCATTCTGGGTCTTCCTGAAATCAAGAATCTGCTCTTTTGTCTTGTCAACATTAAAGACAGATTACTGTTCTCGCACCAGACTCCCAGCCGTCACACCTC
>JBBKCR010000036.1:6544167-6556661 GCA_037577295.1 Ladigesia roloffi | reverse complement strand
CGAAGGGGTTGTTGGAAAGGTCTCCTGGACATCTATTTTACTGTGAAGTTTGAGGCGGATTGGTGCCTGTTTAGTGGTTCGGAAATCCTGAGGGTAAAAAATAATGGGACAGCTTGTTTTTTTTTTCTTATTTCGAATACTCAAAACTCAAACTGAAAACTCAAATGCCATCCTGCCGAACGAATATTCGAGTATTCGGTTACAGCCCTACTGTGTTTATTAATATTTAATACTACTAGTGTCTGTGTATCAGACACTTAGACTTTGATGGGTTTTTCGGTGCCACTGCTGAAGAGTGATCTGCGAAGGGCAGATCTGTGGTCACTAATGAAGGGCTCAGAATAAAGTACAGTTGCCATGAACAGTTTGTATTACTGGGTGGGCCATGGATAAGTAGCCCACCTGCAGAGATCTGTGGTCCACCCTGTAACACAAAGTGTTCATGGAAACATACATGCTCCTCAGATGGGCCTGCAAAGCATGGTTTTCTGATTAATGTAGTAAACAGGAAAAACAGCAAAATGAGAAGATAAACTTTATTAAAAATCAGTTTCTTTTTAGGATGGAACTGTGAATGTAGATGCAACATCCAAGAAAGGTGATGAGGAAGATACAAAAAAGAAGCACAGAAGAGTGCCGATCGGAAAGAAGATATATTATTTCTACAATGCCCCATTTACCAAGTTCTGGTTCAATACGGTATGTGCTATGACATAGATGATGAGTCTCCAGATCCTGCTGAAGCATCAAGATGTAATTAAGATTCTATAGTATTGCTTTAACACTAGAGGTTAAAAAAAAGAAACTACTAGAACAAATTTTAATTTCTTAGAACAGAGAGCTACACTGGCATCTATACACAAATGTATGATTAGATAATCATATATGAAAGTTTGGGCACCCTGTGGTCAAATTCTGTGTATACTGTACGATATTTACTATACAAATGTGAACATACAATATGCTAATATGACAATGTTTTACAGATCGCTTACCTTGTGTACCTCATGTTATATAATTACATCATCCTGGTGAAAATGGAGCGATGGCCATCACTGCAGGAGTGGATTGTCATCTCTTACATCATCACTTTGGGTCTGGAGAAAGTTCGACAGGTGAAAGCGAGGTTTGGTTTTAAAACAGAACCTTTCCAAAACAAATTATAATATCACAGAAAATAATTTATTTATTTCCATAAATCCATTCAAAATGTCTAACTTTCCTAGATTATAGATTCAGGGCCCACAATTTTAATAATTTCAAGAACTTGAGAAACCCATGAAAACAGAAATAAAAAAAATTTGAATACTGTGAAGATATCTGCCCAAATTTTACCAATGAATATCAATGGAAATCCAGTGGAAGGGCAGAATGTGGCAGGAGAAGATGCACCAGCCGAGTGGAGGAGGCAAAAGTTATCCCTCACTCCACACTTGCTGGATCTCTGCCAGATTCTGGGATCTTCCCCATTTCATAATCTGCTAAAGGCCCGGTCATCTCTTCTGCTGGGCGGGAGGCATCTTCTCCTGCTACAGTCACTAGATTTCCATCGATGTGTTGGACACACACTCTGTGAACAGCCAGCCTCCTTCGCTATGAACTTCTGTGTCTCCGTCCTGTGGAGGAATCAGTGATGCTCTTCAGGCCGGCCTGCGGTCTTCTCCATATCGAACCTCACTGAGACAATTTAACCAAAGTGAAGGGTTTTAGACCTGGGTAAACCTGTGCAGGGGCTTTGAGTTTTTTTAGATGAGTTGTGTGTTTGTTTGTTTGTGTGTGAGAGTGTGTTAGGTGAGGTGTGTGTTTGTGTGTGTGTGTGTGTGTGTGTGTGTGTGTGTGTGTGTGTGTGTGTGAATTCCGTGGTTTTATGAGCTGGAAGCCCAAATTATGTACAAATAAACAACTAAGTTCTTGAAATCGTTTTGGACCCTGCATCTATAATCTATGAAAGTTTAACATTTTGATTGGAATTATGGAAATAAATCAACTTTTCTATGATATTCTAATTTAGTGGAAAGGGTCTGTATATGTGAGCAGAAATGAACCATGAGTAAGTAGACTTATGTGTCTGTGTGCATGAATGTAGATCCTCATGTCAGAGCCAGGAAAGTTGAAACAGAAGATCAATGTTTGGCTTGAAGAGTATTGGAACATCACTGACCTTGTGGCCATCACCACGTTTCTGTTGGGTCTGTTGCTTCGGCTACAGAACGAGCCATACATGGGCTATGGGCGGGTCATCTACTGCGTGGACATCATCTTCTGGTACATCCGGGTCCTGGATATCTTTGGCGTCAACAAGTACTTGGGACCGTATGTCATGATGATTGGCAAAATGGTGAGCTCTGAGAGCCAACAAGTTGAACTGATGTAGAAGAATAGAATAACATGTTTTAAGCCCTGTTTTACCCATCATGTCCTTGCTTCCTATATTCTTATTCATTACTAAATTCATGTAAAGCAGTACAACACTCTTTTTTTTAGGGAATATGGAACGTCTGTCATCCTCTTATTCCTCCATCATGCCACAGCCAGCCATGCATGGGAGGCAAATGAGTACATAAACAAATTTGGCATTTAGTGTTCTCCTCTAAGTCCATTAGGCTCCTCAGTGATGTAAGCTGCTGTTTGAAAAGCGGTTAGCTTCACGTGTGACAAACTTTCACTTGGTAGCGTCATGTAATTAAGTTTCAAGCAAGTGTTAAATTTCAATTCATTCAAAATTTTACCCTTCTCTCCTTAGTCCAAAGGTCCATTCATCCATCCATCCATCCATGCATTACCTCCCTCTTAACTGGAGTCGGTCGTGGGGGCAACAGCAGGGAAACCCAGACCTCCCTCTCCCCGGCCACTTCATCCTGCTCTTCCAGGGGGATCCCAGGGCATTCCCAGGCCAGCCGAGAAACATAGTCTCTCCAGCGTGTCCTGGGTCTTCCCTGGTGAGACATGCCTTCCAGTGGGACATGCAATTTCAAGGAAACTCCTA
The DNA here is from genome assembly GCA_037577295.1 of Ladigesia roloffi. Classification (NCBI taxonomy): domain Eukaryota; kingdom Metazoa; phylum Chordata; class Actinopteri; order Characiformes; family Alestidae; genus Ladigesia; species Ladigesia roloffi. The sequence goes on along the minus strand of JBBKCR010000036.1, from coordinate 6,553,675 downwards.
AGTGCTGGTCCACCATTCCACATCCAGGATGAAAACCACACTGCTCCTCCTAAACCTAAATGCTGCACTGCTTCCCCCAATTGAGACGCTGGATGGTGGACCAGAATGTCCTTGAAGCCACCCGGAAATCATTCTCCATGAGTTTTTGCCTCAGGAACCACTAGAGCTGCATTCTGCTTGGCCTTATAGGACTTCTTCTTCAGCTGGACAGGATCCCTTACAGCCAATGTCCTTGGGTTCGGGGATTACAACCATGACCGGTACCAACTACCATTTGGCCACAGTTCCGGTTAGCCTCCTCGATAATGGAGGTGCAGAATACGGCCAATTCGGACTCAATATCCCCCAGCTCCCCAGAGATATGGTTGAAATTCTGCCGAAGGTGTGAGTGGGAATCCGACAAACGTTCCCAGCACTATCCGTTTGGGCTACCAGGTCTGACCAGTTTCCTCCCCCACCAGTGGAGCCAACTCAACACCAGCTGGTGATCAGTTGACCGCTCTGACCCTCTCTTCACCCGAGTGTCCAATACATGCGGCCGCAAGTCCAATAAAACAACTACAAAGTCAATCATTGAATGGCGGTCTAGGGTATCCTGGTTCCAAGTGCACATTTATATGCCCTTATGCTTGAACATGGAGCACAGAACTCCGAACACCGCTCGGGTTCAGATCAGGGAGGTCATTCCTCCGAATTATGCCCCTCCCAAGTACCACTGTCATTAACCACATGAGAAGTCCCCCAGTAAAACAAGTGAGTCCCCAGAAGGAGTGCTCCCCAGCACACCCTCCAAGGTAGAGCTTAGTTTATCTGCCCAAACCCAAACCTGGCTCGAGCCCGGCCTGACCCGACCCGCGGTATTTCCTGCCACTATCCGCAGGCCAGGCCGTGGGCTGGGCTCGGGCACAAGGCACTCATGCTCGGGTTGGGTTTCATTTTTTGGACCCAATCTAAGCTCTGTTGCAATGAATCTAAAAAGGGTGGGTACTCTGAACTGGTGTTCAAATCCGAAGGCAAAGGGACCCTCTTGTCCATCGGGGTAAACCCAAATGTAAAGGCACCAAGCTGGGGGACTATAGGTATGCCCACACCAGACTGATGCCTCTCACCATGGATAACTCCAGAGTGGAAGAGAGTCCAACCCCTCTGAGGGAGACTGGTTCCAGAGCCCAGGCCATGCATCGAGGTGAGTCCAATTATACCTAGCCAGAACCTCTCAACCTTGCGCCCCTGCTCAGGCTCCTTCCCCCCCAAGAGAGGTGACATTCCAAGTCCCTAGAGCTAGTGTCTGCAGCCACCAATTCCCCCGCTCTCAACTGCCACACAACTCACACTGCACCCAGCCCCCATGGCCCCTCCTATGGGTGGTGAGCTCATTGGAAGGGGAACCCATGTCTTCTCTTCAGGCTTTGCCTGGCGGGGCCACCATGGGTATAGGCCCGGCCTCCAGGTGCTCGCCATCGAGCCCCACCCTCAGACCTGTCTCCAGATGGGGACAAGAGTGACCCGTTTTTGGGCAAGGGAACAAAGGTCTATGGATCCAAAGGTCTTCACGACCTTTAACAGGGCAGGACACGATGCATATGGACTCCAGTCGGGGAGTCCTGAAGGAAACTGGAGCAGAAGTTCTGTGAAATGCATGTCAGCTGGTCACTTCTACGAGACAAATGGAGAGAGGGTGAGCCAGATCTGAGCTTACAAACTCGAACTAAAGAGTAGACGCCTCTTCCTACTCCTCCTTCTTCATCTCCTCTTCTCCTCCTACGTCCTCCTCCTTTTTCTTCATCTTCATCTTCCTATTCTTCTTCCTCTTCTTTTAGGTACTAACCACTGCATACAAGGAACAACATAAAATAAGGAACAGGAAGAGCCTGGCTAATTCTAAACATTTAAGTGAGGCAAAAAAATAGACAAATATGTTACATATATTAAATAAACCCAAAATCATCATGAAATATACGAAATATGTAGAATACTGCACTGTTAAGGAGATGAGAAAATTTTTTTTTATTCATATTGGGGTGGAGGTAGCTCACTGGGTAAGACACTTGCCTCTGGACTATGAGTTCTTGGGTTCGAATCTTACCTCCAGCACCACCTGAGCAAGACCCAGGGAGAATGGAAGTCTCTTTGGATAAAAAGCGTCTGCTAAGTGATGTAAATATTCATAATTGTTTTATTTCTTTATTCTGTATCACATATAAATATTCTGACAGCCTTTATTACACTCAAACTCTTACATCTGTTGGTTTTAGATTGTGTGTTTACTGTTTTACCCTATGTTCTGATACTAAACAAAAGCATCGACATGTCCATGTTTGTGTGTGTTTCAGATGATTGACATGCTGTACTTTGTGGTGATCATGCTGGTGGTCCTGATGAGTTTTGGTGTGGCGCGACAGGCCATCCTGCATCCTGATGAGGAGCCAACATGGCGCCTGGCCAGAAACATATTCTACATGCCCTACTGGATGATCTATGGAGAGGTGTTTGCAGACTCGATAGACCGTAAGACTAGAATTCATAGTAAGATTCTGTTTCCTGATTCATGGACGAATGACCAGTTCCAGCTCCATTCTATCCCCTCATGTAGATACTAGCAAAAAGTTCTAAAGAGACTCTCAGGCATCTTCACCTTCTGACGCCTCATTGCATTCACTGTCTTCTGAATGGTGTGTTTTGAACTGGGTGTGTGATTGTGCCCTTCCTTGTTCCCTCTATTGGTGTTTGAAATGCTTTTTGACTAGTCAATGATGATTTCACGCTGTTATTTCCTACGAAGAGTTATATTGCAAATGAAATATTTTTTATTTGAGTGTTATTAACTTTGGCTAGACAAATGCAGTTGCCTGTATTTTTTTTTAATACCTGTTGCTGAACTGCTGTATGTTCATTTTTAATGAATACTGTCAAATTGTACTGTTCACCTTTGCTTTGTGTGTTTTCTGTGCTCACCACAATAAGTCTATGCAATGGAGATTAACCGTGAGTATTATTCCGCCGTATAGAAATTAAAAGTAATTGTTTTATATCAGTGATGGTGCGACGTGTTAAAATCACAATCTTCTTTCAAAAGCACCCTGTGGTGAGAATATGTATGATGAGGATGGAAAGAAACTCCCACCCTGTATCCCCGGAGCATGGCTGACGCCTGCCATCATGGCCTGCTACCTGCTGGTAGCCAACATTCTTCTGGTTAATCTGCTCATCGCCGTATTTAAGTGAGTTGGGTGTAGAAGATAGGATGTACTCTATATGAAAACATTCTAAAATACAGTTAGAATTGGAAGTTCTTACCTACACTTTTTAATGGTATTTTTTAATCAATGTTCTTCGCATGGTGAGATTTCCCTCACAATGTGTATGAAATATTGTGCAAATGTAAGTTAATTTCTAAATATTAAAAGAGAATCAGCTAACATAGTTAGCCAGACTGGTCTAGTCTCTGCCCCACTAAGGAAGGGATGGAGATCTTTGGCTGAATGCTGCCTGAACTAAAGACAAACACATTCATGTGCACTTGACGTTTTCTCTTAACATTTTCTTATTTTCAGTATTTAAATGACATTATAAAATCAAGGGGAGTGTGTGAAGCATTTAACATCATTTTTATATCCAATATCACACACATTGTTGAGTAATTTCCGTTTGTGTCATGTTTTATCATAAATCGGTGGTAAATATTTCTGGTATTTATCATGGAATCTAAAAAGATTCACATTTCTATAAGAACAATGCAAAGGAATGCTTAAGTATTGTAATGCTCTTCTGCATTCTTATGAGCACAACATGTGTCTAACGTACCATACACCTGTTATTTCAAACAGCAACACTTTCTTTGAGGTGAAGTCCATCTCCAACCAGGTGTGGAAGTTCCAGCGCTATCAGCTGATCATGACTTTCCACGACCGGCCTGTTCTTCCTCCCCCCCTCATCATCTTCAGTCATATCTACATCGTGCTGAAGCGCCTGTGCTGCCGCTGTAAGAAGAAGAAGAAGGAAGGGGAACTGGACGAAAGAGATCGTGGACTCAGTAAATCACTGCCTATTCCTCCTCGTCCCTTCTTTTTATTAGCAACCGTGTTTAAAATGTGTTTTACGTTCTAAAATGCTTCAGGCTGGGTATAATCTCTGTTAAAATCGTTTTTAGAGCTGATTCTGAGTGTGGACGAGCTGAAGAACCTGTACGAGTTTGAGGAGCAGTGTGTGGAGGAGTACTTCAGAGAGAAGGAGGACGAGGAGCAGTCGTCCAACGATGAACGGATTCGAGTCACTTCAGAACGGTATGGAGGGGCTTCAGATTACAGTGATCTTCATGAATACGCTGCCCAATCATCTAGATGGTTTTATAATTATTTTGAGTGTATTTACAGATAAGCCATCTGTTTATTAAGCTGTTTGCCTAAATCACACACTTTTACTCCAACAGTCCAGTAATCTCAGACACACGATATACAAAATTTATGATGAAAATGAAAATACTATTCGAGTAATGGTTTTATTAGAATTAATAGGGTCATTATCAGCATAAGTAGGAGCATTATTAAATGAATAACAGTATTTTTCTCCATGGTATCTGGTTAGAAATGGCTAAGTAAGCTGTCCTACCAGTTAGACCCTCAGATACTGGTTTAAGCCCTAATGTGTCAGATCCATTATTAGCAAGTAACAGTGGAATCATTCACTGTTTCACAGTAGGTGGGATCGATTTTGTGAACAAAATTCTCATTCTTGACCTTCTGGAGGTTTTGGTTAGTTCTGGCTGTGAGTAGAGGCAGGAAGTCCAGAACCCTTTACTGAAATTCTCTAGAAGTGTCTGTGTATAATGCTGAAGTAAACTTCTGACATCAGACATATTTGTATTTGGAGAATGCACAGCTGTACAAATAAGACTTTAGGTTGGACTTTGTGTGTGTGTATGTGTGTGTGTGGCTATTCAACACACTTTAGTGCTGTGTTGTCTGTGGTTTTTTGCACACAGGGTGGAGAACATGTCGATGCGTCTGGAGGAGGTGAATGAGAGGGAGCACACTATGAAAGCCTCCCTGCAGACCGTGGATCTGCGGCTGGGGCAGCTGGAGGAGACCTCGGGCCGCATGATGCGTGCTCTGGAGCGCCTGGCTGGTATCGAACGCTGTGAGCTCGTTCGCACCCGATCGGGTGGCTCGAATATGGGCGACTGCTTTCTGCACCGCCAGAGCAGCATCAACAGCAACGATGGCTACAGTCTGTACCGCTTCCACCTGGACCCTGAGGAGCGCACAGCAGCAGAGGAGGTCGCAGGCGAGCTCCGGGGACAGGGCAGCCCCGAGAGGCACGGCGGTGAGTCCCTTCTCCCTCCGCAGAGGGTCCCTTCATTCGGCACCAAGCTGGACGTGCTTCCCCTTCAGCAGAGGAGACGCTCCACCTCCAGTGTGGACATTTTCATCTCTCCCTGCAACCCACAGGAGGAGGGACAGGACTCGCAAAATACGCCGAGACAGAACTCCATCTGTCCGCCCAAGGACACACACGCCCTGCTGGACGCAGCGCTGGAGCGGGCCGGGGTCATGGTGGAGAAGACCAGGCTGGACACCGTGGTTTCCTATCCTCTGGAGCGAGCCCAGTCCCTGCGGCAGTATCCCACAGGGGGAGGGATGAATTCCCTTTCACCTGAAACTCGGGCTTGGAGCACCATGGTCTACTCCCCAGTGAGACAGCCCAGACTCAGGACAGAAGGGGACACCTGGGCGTCAGAGCCCTGCAGCCTACAGGACCAGGTGAACAGGTCGCCGACCACGGGCCGCTGGACCCCTCGCTTCGAGTACAAAGTTCACCCCTGCCTGCTTGGGCACATGCCCAGAGTGTCCGCAGAAAAACCCTCCGACAGATCCGCAGGGTCGGGGACAAGAGAAGACAGAGGAGGGGAGGCTGTTCAGGCAGACGAGAGGGACGTGGTAGATACGGATAACTTACTGGCAGCTGAAGACAGGACATACCCGGCTCTCAGGTCCAAGAGTCTGAACACCAACCCCCGAAAGTTGAAGGCCCTGGGAGACAGCCTGGAGAAGCCTCGGACCGCCAGCAGCGTGAAGGACCTGGTGGGGGCTTTTGAGATAAATGCGAATGATCAACAGACTTCCTGAGGGAAAAAGACCACCAGACACGACCCCCAGCTACGGAACAACATCCCCCAACCAACGGCACAGTTTACTGCATTTTAGAACTTTTTCTAAGTTTATACAAAACAGAAACCAAGAATTTTAACTATGTAGGAATATTCTAATGTACAGATTGGTGAAGTGGTTCCTATAAAGCTCGTGAACATCACCGAGAACATGAAGACTTGGGTGACTTATCGACGGATTGTGTGAAATATATTTTATTCCGAGAAAAAGGGACAATATCTACCTCTGTAATAATTAGTAGCGTTTACTCAAAAATAATGAAAAAAAAAATTAGTTCACACATATATAAAATACATAGCAGATATAATTTTTAAATAAAATTATAAACGTATAAAAAGAGGTACACAGCTTTCTTTTACAAAACATATTTTAATCTTCATACCGTATCAGTGCACACTGATATATACCATGTGTGTGTGTGTGTGTGTGTGTGTGTGTGTGTTACAAAGCAGACAGGACTGAGGAAGACATGTTAAAAGTACTGAAAAGAGAGAAGTTGTATTAAATATCATTATTCAACACCAGCTCCTGTGGGAGAACGAGTGCTGTCATTGTTACATTGTAAAGTTTACACATGTGCCGGCATGGAGCTCATCAAGAACGCCCTCCCCGTGGGGGGCACTCGCAGAGTTTGTATCAGTTAAGCCCAAGTATCCAATGAAACTCGAACAGTCCTGTACCCCGACACAACACAGCAGGATGTAGAAGAATTACAGAAATGAACCCTCCACAGTTATCGATTTCATAAGAACTGGTGAGCAGCTCTGTAAAGTATCACCCTGGTCCATCTTTGGGTTGTATCTAGAGAGGTGAACCACTCTGGACTGAGGAATCACAGTTTACTGCGAGTCATTAAGACAGACCCTCCAACAGGGACCAGTGTTCTGAACAGGACAAACAGAAAACAAACCGCTCAACGACAAAATACTGCTGCAGTGGTTTTGTAAACACTACACAATACATTCACAACTATGGAATATTACAAAAATAAAAACAGGAGTTAGAAAAGGCAAAAACAAATAAATGTGTATGTATATATTTATATACACCCCCCACATACATACATACAAATATATCCCTCCACAATTACTGAAATCTCTGGCAGAAACCGAACATCTCCGGGTCTTTCAGGAAACTCGTCCAAAACATATTTTCCCAATGAAAATGTTCTCCTTTTTTAATTGTGGCATTACATTATTCCCCCCAAAAATGCATTTAGGTTTATCCATCTTTCGAAGGATTCCAGTGATTGTGGAGGACACTGTATATGTGCTAGAACAGGTTCCTGTGCCTGCTGTGGTTTACATGGAGCGGTAAGTAACAGATCTATAGTATAAAAATATAATACCATTAGTAAAATTATAAAATGTGAATTAATATTCAGGGCCCAGCTGAGGCAAAGGCGGCTGCTGCTTCAAAAAGCCTTCAGGACAACAGTCTTCTCCATTTGTCTACACTTGTGTGTGCAATTTGAATCAGAAAATGGAATGTGCGCGACATTAAAGGGATTCTTCACCCAAAAATGCGAACCAGTGAACCAACAAACGAAAGCAAGGGCCAGTTAGAGATTAGATTGGGCCCAAAAATTTTAACCAGACCCGACCCGAACACCTTGTGTTCGAGCACATTAACTGTAATTATCGGCTCCAGTCAGATTTTAACCCGACAATTATTGAATACGTGGACCGTTAAAATGCTTGATCACGGTTGGGGTTGGGCTGGGTTTGGGCCGGGTTTGGGCCAGGGTTGGGCCGCGTTTAGGCCGCGTTTGGGCCAGGCTTGGGCAGTTAATCTAAGCTCCAGGGCCAGTTAGCTTTACGCAAACAAGAATTATTTCCGCATTTCAACACTTATGGATGGTCTTCCTATGAGGGGACAAAAACATTCACGGCCCTAAAGGACACTTCTAACAGGTGTGGTCCATCCCACAGTGTCATTAGTTGCAGTTACTTTGGTCGCTTTTTATTAAAGTGGCATCAGGTAGGCAGAAGAGAGGAAGACTGCATTCTGGGAAATATTGCACCTCGGTTCGGGAATGTCTGCACTGTCCTGTTCGGAACAGCTTCAAAAACATTGCCTATGCTTTCCTAACTTATATAAATTCTATTTAAATTTCTTATTCAATACGTACAAACATTTGTGATATAAACATATTCAAGGGTAATGTTTTTTTTCTGAACAAATAGCACTAAACAGCTCTTCTGTTGAAGAGGAGAGCCTCTGATAGAAGACAACAGTCCCTAGTCTCTTTAAACCGATCACTATTCATACTGGAAAGTGTTTTATTGTGTTTTCCTTCATTATTTTGTCTCCTTCATGACACATTTTCAAATGTATCCTCAGATACAATGTGATACTTTTTTTATATTGTGCCTTTATGAGCTTTGGATGACCAGGTGACCTGGTTTTGTTTTTTTGTTTGTTTGGTTATTTTTGTGAGCAGCGATGCTAACAGGGCGACGGCTGAACTCCATCTTCCTTCATTTTTTTTTTAAGATTTCAAACTGCATTTTTGAGGAAGAATGTCCAGAGCTCTCAGCAGCAGCTCATACTTTGGAGGTACGGCAGGCTGCCCCACACATACACCAACTGAGCATTAAAAAAAACAATTAAACAAACTCAACACATTCCCTCTCGCTCACACTCGTCCTCACACACCCAGGCAGTCGAGTCGCGGGGTTAGAGAAGAGCGCAGCGGAAGAAACTGGGCTTCTTGGAACGGTTCTCTGTGATCTTGACAGGACCTCCAGCTGAGGGGTTATTCTCATTCTGCACAGAGACCCAAAGACAAAAAGCCTTTCAGTTTCAGCTGCAGCACAAAAACAAGCAGAATGAGCGCCGTCAAAACCTCTTACATAAACATTAAATATTCAGCTCTAACTGTGGACATGTCCGGAGTGCTGTTCAGAATAACACAACCTGGAGTACGATGCGTGTGTTCACAGTGTGCTTTATCAAGAAATTAGATCTAGACGTATCACACACAAGTGAGGAAGCTCCAGGAACCCAAGATGACCCACTGCCTCCATTCCCAGAACCCATTTACAACAGGTTCCAATCAAACAGACACTTGTAAGTCATAAGAGTCTCAATCACTCAGTCCCCCTGGCAGTGGGAGATTAGTAGATGGAGCAGTGGTGCAGGAGTGTGAGGCAGCATGGGCCTGAAGTTCTCGCTTTTGGAAAATCATATAAAGAGTAGGGCTGTGATTTGTGGACTCAGTTTGTTAGCGGGCTGATGTGGAAGACATCAATTAAAAGGACTGTTCACCCTAAAATGAAAATTTGATGTTTATTTGCTTACCCCCAGGACATCCAAGTCGAAGGTGACTTTGTTTCCTC
>JBBKCR010000036.1:6456464-6467243 GCA_037577295.1 Ladigesia roloffi | reverse complement strand
TAAGGTAAAATTAAGGGAACAGTTTACAAATTAATGGGCACTTAATTCAAATGAAGGTGTTTGGCATATTTTCAGGGCTAAATTAATGTAGAGTTAAGCACATTTTAAGTACATTGTTTCATAGTAACTCTATCTTAATTTAGAGTTACTATAATAAATCTGGAAATAAGGTAAAAATTAAGATTATATTAAGGGGTAAAACTAGGGGGTTTGGTTTCGTAGTGTAATGTGTTTAAAAATGAAATGTTTGCTTTTGAACTTCATGCTTTCATCAAGCTTTCAACCTGTGTCCCGTTGCCTAGACATTGATGAGTGTGATTCCGAGTATAATGGTGGCTGCGTGCATGAATGCAACAACATACCAGGAAATTATCGCTGCACTTGCCATGATGGGTTCAGTTTAGCACACGATGGACACAACTGTCTTGGTAAGAGGACTTTTAAAGGAATCTGGGGTTATATAAACAAAAATTGTTTTAAAGGAACTGATGTGGCAAGTCTCCGTAATTCTTCGCATGTATGATTACTTAGAAGACGGGGGACATTTAGATGGGACAGCAAAGGAAATAGGAGAAGTGTTTTAGACATTACTCTAAATTAGAACTAAAGCAATATGTTTTAGGGGCAAAAAGTACATAAAAATTAAACAGTGCAAATATGTAAAATATGTACTTTTTGCCCCTAAAACATATTGCTTTAGTTCTAATTTAGAGTAATGGAAAGTACTTGTACACTGTCAGGTCTAAGACCACAGTAATTGTCCAAATGTACAATATAATGAAAAATTCCTGCACCATAGGTCTGTTTTGAACGGGTGATTTGTGCCACTTTTGTTCAACTGTTATTCTTTTGAGTACTTGGGGTTTTATGGACTTAGTGTTGACCACTTTTGTGTGCTTCCACTTTAGATGTAGATGAGTGTCTCTTTAACAATGGTGGCTGTCAGCATGTATGTGTCAACACCATGGGTAGCTACGAGTGTCGCTGCAAGGAAGGCTTCTTCTTAAGTGACAATCAGCACACATGCATCCATCGCTCTGTGGGTGAGTACCTTCACACTTCCTCAGTGCCACAGGAGCAGGGTTTCAATTCATTTAGTCTCTCTGTAAGCTAGTAAAGTCTCGAGGCAAACCCTTTGTATCAAAGTAAGATAAGATAAAATAAGATAAAATAAGATAAAATAAGATAAGATAAGATAAGATAAGATAAGTCTTTATTAGTCCCACAAGTGGGAAATTAGCTTGGAACGGCAGAAAGTGGACAGTATAAAATTTAGAGCAGCAAAAATTAAGTGGAACAGTAGAATAGATGGTATTAAAAAATATAGATATTCTCAGAATACTCTGTCTACAGTAAAAAATACATTTGAGTAGTATGTTGTGTACAGCAATATTGTATAAATATACATATATGTAGGTAGAGTGAGCAAGTCTTTGTATTAGTCAGTATTAGTTGTTCAGATTAAAGCTTGATGAAAGTTAAAACCTACAGTCTTCTTTATGGCACTACATAGAAGGACACCCTTTACAAAAATAAATCTCCCTCTCGTGCTGAGTCTAGATATGGAGCGCCCTGTTCCTCTGAACTGGTCATTCAAAAATTATTCTAAACTTTAATGAAATAAAATTTCAAGTCAGATGAATGAATAGTTCCATTGAAAAGAAACAATAGAATATAATGAAATAACACAACAGAATAAAGTGCTATGTCAAAATATAGCACAACATAAACATTTTCAAATATTGAAGTGATACTAAATGGAGAAAAACTAAAAATTAAAGGGCATTAGATCATGAGTGTCCGTGGAAGACTGGGAAAGGATGTGCTTTTGCATATTGGGCTGTTTGTTGAGGTGTTGCTGGTCATGTCAGACGAAAGGTCAGAGGAGAAAGGCCCATTTCTAAATGTCCACACTTGAGGTATAGTGATTGACAGCAGAATTGGGGTGGGGTGGGTTGTGTGTTTGACAGCTTTTAAGTCAGGCTCCCTCTATGGGTCATTATCTGAAGGAGTCCATCCCCAAAGGGCTCATGCTGTGGGAAAGGGGGTCACATGCTCCACGAAACAAACGAGTTAATAACTGCAACACTTACCCTTCTGTGTCCTGGCTCTAAAATGGGAATAAAGCAGGTTTTCTTTATGGGTTTGTAGCTTCACAACCGTTTTTGTATTGTTGCGCCCCTCTTCCCACTCAAACCCAATCCCCACCCCCCCACCCCCCCGTAAAATGAACTGAAGTTTGCAAGGCTTTCCACCCCATTGGGTTTCTCTCTGCAAACTTGCTAAATCCCATTAACACGTCCACTGAAGGTTAGTGTGAATAGGGGACGCTGACCTGCTACACTTGCACGAAGGAGAGCTATTGATGGCAGGCCGTAGTGCATGGGATTAGATGGGGTTGGATTTTAGAAGGGCTATACACAGGTGTGTATGGAAACAGATTGATCAGTGGATAAGTGTACAAGTTCTTAATAATTAGTGATGATTAGTGATCTGTCTGGTGATGAAGAACTTGAACGCTGGTTTAAAAAGCATAATTATGTGCAATACGGAATTTTGGACCTTTTTGGGGTAAATAGCCTTCTCTGGAACAGTGCTTCTATTTGGCTTGTATTTGAAGTTTTACTCTTTTGTTCAAGCTAATGCTGGTTTTGTCCTTCAACTTGGAGTTGACAAGAAACACTACATTGTTATATTTTTGAAGCAGTTGTTGTCATATGAAGAATTAAGATAAAATAGTTGCATGTCTAGTTTTGCTCATAGAGTGCAATGTGCATGACTTCACAGAAACGCAGAGACAAGAACAATATAAAATGAAAAGCTAGAGTTAAAAATGTTTGGTACCAAATACCCAATGCTTAACATTCATAATTCTTGGGAAGAAAGCTGGCTATAAATACTACAGATAAATCAATTACTGCTAAGTAACGTACTAGTAAACACATATCAAGTTTTTGAATTCTTTTCTACACTGACGTACACCGAATTATTTCATGTAATAAATTAGTAGATAAGTGAAATGAACATAAGCAGTAATATTTCACATGGGAAGACTGCACATAACAATGAGATATTGTGCATAATAATTTAGCACCCAATAATAAATTACACATGAGATAGCACGTGGTAAGCCTATTGCATATAAAGGCATATTGCAAATAATATTAATGATTTGGGACCCAGTAAGAAGTAAGGAATAGCAGGTGATTGCAGAGATTTTTGTGTGGATGTGTGCCAGTGGAAGGATTTATCAAGCCCGACGGGTGGGTGTCCTTCTGGGGGAGGAATTATAGAGACTGATGTGGTGGTGGGTGGCAGTGGAAGGAGTCTGATGGAGAGGAAGTATTTTCAGTTGTGTTCAGTGGAGCACTTTATCCTGGTGAGTCTGTGGCTAAAAGTGCTTCTCAGTTTTGCCACCCAATGTGGAGTGGGTGATCAGCACCCCCCCCCCACACACACGCACACACACATTTAACAATAATTTGTTCACCCAGCGCTGTTGAATCTTGAAGTTTTTGCGAAAGAGTTCACTCCATGAAATTCGAGCAGCCTGTCTCTTCACTTGTATGTGGTGAGTTGGAGGAAAACCCGGACAGGATTTCCAGTGAAGTGGATCCTTTCACAAAAGATTCAAGATTCAAAAGGGGTTTCCAAACACACACACCCCCTAAAAGGACAAGAATGCTTTGCATGAATGCAGCAGCCAAACCCTGTCCCACGGCCAAATCCCACCCCCATGCCCAAACCCCGCCCCCAGACGTAGGCCAATGTGTCTGACCCCCCTGGACTTAAGTCATGACAATGCAAGTCTTTCAGCCACAGTTTCCATGTTGTCGGGATACTCATTTACCACTGAGCCCACTTTCCTAGTCATCTTGTTGATTCTGTCGGTGTGAACTATTTTTATTCTGCAGCGCCAGCACCCACGGCACCGAGAACATCCACAGCATGGTCCTGCGGACTCCAAAACATCAGTCTGCACAGGAAGCATAGTAGAGGTCGACCGATATTGAATTTTACTGATACCGATAGCTAGGTTCGTCCGTATTTGCCGATGACCGATTAATTAACCGATAGTTTAAAAAATTGATAATGGATAAAAAAAGACTAAATAAAACACAACTCTCCATGTAAAATAGTTCTGAACTTTACTACAAAAAACAAACACAAAAAAACTGTACTGAATCATGAAAATGTGCTATATGAAATAAATATTAATATTTTAATAAATATTGAGGTAAAGACATGCTTTCAAACTGAAACATTAATAACCCCGGAAAAACTATCGGCGTGGATTTTTTCCCGGGAATCAACTATCGGTGCCAATTAACCGGCAAAACCGATATATCGGTCGACCTCTAAAACAGCCCACTCTGACCTCTCTTGTAGTTAGATAGAGAGATCACTGCACTTCAACAAACAGTTATACTTTACAACTTTTCACCAGTTGCCAATAAAAGAACACATTTTATGGTCGGAGCATGGATAAGTAAACTACATTAATTTTCTAACGTTCTAAAGACAACGGTACTTCAAATCAGCTAACATTCCTCTTCCTCGCAGAAGGTCTGAACTGCATGAATAAAGAACACGGCTGTGCCCACATCTGCAGAGAGACGCCAAAGGGTGGAGTGTCCTGCGAATGTCGCCCGGGCTTTAAGCTGGCCAAGAATCAGCATGGCTGCATCTGTATGTCTACATTTCTAATTCTGGTTTTGTGGGGATTAAAAAAAAAAAAGCACCTGAAAAAGAAAATAAAATCAGCCTAATAATCCTCCTGCGATGATAGAAAATGGATAGACATGTTCCACTGCAGTACGATAGGACATTTATTTTGGACTGAATATGTTTTCATTCTTGTTTTTTGAACCGTAGTTTCAGAGGGAAATATACAGTATTGTGCAGAAGTTTTAGGCACTTGGGAAAGTTATACTTAAAATCTGATTACAACTGGACAGTAGTGCTAAGTTAAAACATTAATATTACAGTAAATAAAATTAACATTATTTCACTGGTTTTATGTGGCAAAGTGACTCCTGACCATCTCCAGACCTCTTTCCTCAGGGAAGTCTGATACTGATTTTAGCTCCAATCAGATCCCTGGTCTGCTTGGTTTTACTTTATTAGAGTAAATGAGGTGCTGATGGAGTTTTATAAATCCACACAGTGACTGGAGGTACCGAGCAGAAACCCAAACAGAATATCAACTCCTGTTTATAAAAAAGGAAATCTTGAAACTTGTTTACTTGTTTGTTGAGAAATGTTGTTTCACCCGAGACCCGGTGATCTGATGCTATTGGTGCTTGTTTTACAGTAACCTGTAATCATGGCAATGGAGGGTGCCAACACTTGTGTGAAGACACAGAGCAAAGCCTGGTTTGCCGGTGCCACCGCCGGTACACCCTGCAGCCTGATGGCCGCTCCTGTACAGGTAAGGAATCTGTAAGTGTGTGTTATTTCTTTTTTGTCCCGATTGTCCATATGTTTATCTGGCCCGGAGCAATAGCTTTTGTACAAAGGGAATTTCACAGATGTTTCAAAATCTCTGCATATTTAAAGTAATGAAATGAAACATTATCTGCAAAATGAAAAATGTTTTTCGCTTAACAAGACATATCGGTTAGGGGTGTGCAAAGAGGTCACTATTCGTGTTTTTATTTGTTGAAATTTTTATTTGTCGAATCTGCTCCTGAACTTTACTGGGGGACGGTGTGTGGGGACGGTACCTTACTTAGGGTACCTCAGAGGTACCTAGCGGTCTGGGGGATCGACCCGCGACTTTCTCATCGCAGAGCGAGTCCCGAACCTCGCGAGTATTCGCCCGAATACGGTATTCGTAAAAAACACATTATTTGTGCCTTTCCGAATACGGATTCGGATTCGGACCCACCCCTATTATTGGTGCTTTCGCCGATGCTTGGAAAGGGATGGGACACTAGTATCCACCAAAGCAATATTTGATGCAGCCTAACATAGTGGCCCTCCCCCTCCCCCATCACCCCACTCCACCAGCTATTCGATTGTGGCAAGTCGATTGTGGATGATATAAAAAAACACTTCCATCTCCAAACAGCTGATGGGGATTTTATACTCACAAACACACACACACATGCACTCCACAAATAACCCCCCCCCCACCACCACACACACTTTCAGATCAGATCGTGAGCAGCAACAGCTGTGGCTAGCAGGCTGTATCCGCTCAGTGCGTGTGGGGTCCACGTTTATCACGGCTTTGTCTCTCTGTGTTCTACCAGCATCGCCTTCGGTTTTTTGTTCTCTCCCAGTTATCTGGCCTGCTGCTCACACAGGGGTTAGATCGTGATTCAAGTATAAACAGCGTGCTGGCTGCCGGGGAGGTCCTCCGGCACGGGTGTCACATAGCAGCTCTGAATGGTGGAGGTGAATTTATCTGTGTGGCTTGCTTGGCACAGATCAGTCCTGTTGATATGCACATACCACGGAGACACAAACAAGCCGATCTCGCTGAGTTCTTGGTAGAATTCCTTTGTCAAATCTCCTGGCCTCCACCAAAACCTCCTTAAAAAACGGAGAAATCACCGGACAAGCTCATTTTTGTTATCAACAAGAGGGAGGGTTCTTTCCATTACATTCCCATTATGACCTTTTTATCTGAAGTTGTAGAGGCAGTCTGTGTTTTCGTATTTATTTAAGAAAGCATGTTTACTAAAGAAAATGGGTGTATAATGAGTCATCATTTTCTTTTTGCACCTGTCATGCCATATACTTGGTGTTTTTTGCATTAGGCTGTCATGCCATATACGTCATAATCCATTTTCCTTCCATTGCAGAAAGAGATGAAGCACCCACAGCCATGTCTGACCACAATGCCACTTCCCTCGCTGAGGTGGACAAACGGGTCAAGCGACGGCTACTCATGGGTAAAAAGCAGAGCACAAACCACACATCTGCAGAACCTTGTGTTTTTCCCTGAACCTGCATCCTAAAACCCTGGGGTCAAATATAGAGAGTGTAAATATAGAGAGTGTAAATATAGAGAGTGTAAAAATAGAGAGTGTAAAAATAGAGAGTGTAAAAATAGAGAGTGTAAATACAGAGAGTGTAAATATAGAGAGTGTAAATATAGAGAGAATTTTCTGGCTGTTCTGGGCATTTTTTGTTTGTTTTTTTTGTTTGAAGCAAACTGTGAAGTGTTTGAGAATCCACTTGTCTTTTTCCTGAATTTTGCTTGTGTAAAATACGCCCTGGTGATGGTGTGGTACCTTAAAGAACCTTAAAGAACCGACAATCCATGCAAACAGACTTTTAAAAGATGTCAGACCTGGTTCTTTAGGTTAGCATATCAGCCTTAAAAAAAAAGTGTACAGTACACAACCATTATCATTATGAAAATGTTCTATGAGGAACTACTTTACATGGGTCCACTGGTCAGGGAATTTCTGGAATACCAGGGAAAGTATTTTCCAGACAGGGAAGGTAGGGAATTTGATAATTTGTGGTCCAATTCAGGGATTTATGAAGGAATTTTGTCAATAGCATGTAGTGCATTAGCCAAAACCTGGTGTGTGTTTACCTGTCTTTGTTCCCAGTGAGTGTTTCTGTTTGGCTCAAAATCTCTCGGGCTCTAAAAATGTGCAACACTCTGGAACACAATCTTTACAAATCTGTCAACATATGTCCTTACATTAGGGGTGGCACGGTTCACAAAACGGTTCATGATTAGGTTTGGATTTCGGTTTCAGGGTGACGGTTTTTAGTTTTTTTATGGTTCTTGTTTTCTTTTCTTTTTTTTTGATACAGCAAGAAGGATTACATTGATGATTTCAACATGCTTTTCATTTATTTGGCAAAAAGGAGAATGTGTATTGCCTACAGGAACTCTTCTGCCTTTTAGCACAAATATTGAAATATTACGCAATATTAACTAAGCTTAAAGCTCAGACTTTTGAGTAAGTCAGAATTAATTCAACCTAACTACCTATAACAAAGTCATAACAATAGCAAAGTCCATAAACACAAAGTCAACACATAAACATTAATAATAATGCGCACGGCATGAACCGCCGAACTGTGCCACGTACACACTTTCTGAAGCGAACTGATTGGTTCGGTGTTTTTTCATGAACTGTAGCATCCCTACTTAACATTCCCTAACTCACCAAACACGCCAGGCAAGTGTACATATAGAGCTGTTTTGTTCAGGATGGCCATTTTACTGGCAGTGTTTAGATGAAACATGTAGAGGACGTCAGAGTTGTGAGGTTTTGGTCCAATCAACCAGCCGAGCCACCTGTATTCAACAACAGGGACGAGAATGCAGTTTTTAATTCTATAACCCCTTTAAACGCCCTTTTCTGCTCAGCATCCAAACATTATATTTACATTTCTTTATACGGGAGGTCATGGGAGTTCTGTTTTTGTTCAGGGAAAGTCATGGGGAATTCAGACTTGGGGTGGGGAGCCTTTTATATCTTTTTATGTGTCGTTTAGGGATAATATTTAGTGACAATATGTTGACTGCACCTTTTCTGTTTTTGAAGAAACCTGTGCTGTAAACAATGGTGGATGCGACAGCATGTGCAAGGACACGTCCACAGGCGTCCGCTGCAGCTGCCCGGTCGGTTTCACGCTACAGCAGGACGGCAAAACCTGCAAAGGTCAGAACCACCGTCTGTCCTGGTCACCTACATCACTGTACACGCTAAAATACCCGGACTGGACTGTAGTTTGTGGCTGACATGCTGTTGTGTGTGTGTTTATATATTTGTATCTAGACATAGACGAGTGTGAGGTCCATAATGGAGGCTGCGAGCACTTCTGCAGGAACACTATCGGCAGCTTCGAGTGTAGCTGCCACAAAGGCTTCAAGCTGCTGATGGACGAGCGCTCATGCCTGGGTAGGTTTCCGTCGTCTTCCACACACTGATCCTGCCCGACGGAGAGGAGGCCCGGTGTGTGGAGTAGCACTGGGAGATAAGACTGGGTGGGAGTCTCCTGAAGGGTGCCAGTATCAACTTGCAGGATTCCTTTGAAGATCCTTAACACAAGCATAAAAGCTCAAAGAATACATTTTGCTAACGCATACAGACTCCACACCCTCCTCAGTACCAACCCTCAGAAGAATGCGCTTCTCCCTGTTATTATTAACCCAGACTTGGATTGCTTCTTTCATATTCGATATTTGATGTTAGAACCCAAAATGAGCTTATGTTGACTGGAGAGCCAGGTATAATTACATTGTACTGTATGCTTAATTATAGATATTGACGAGTGCTTCTTTGAGAGGACCTGCGACCACACTTGTGTGAACTCCCCTGGGAGCTTTCAGTGTGTGTGCAAAAAGGGTTACATGCTCTATGGGCTCGTGCATTGTGGAGGTAAGACCGACTGGCACGTTCTGTGTGATTGCATGTTTCTGTTCCCTTACTTTAAAGCTGTAAGAGATTATAAGGACGCAGCCCAACTGCTGAATATTCTTTTACCCCAAAGATAGATCAACAGCAAGTGCAACTGAACACTTTCTCTCATTTTAAATAGAGAAAACATTGCTTAATAAAACCCTCACATGGCTTGTAGTGGTATTGGATGGAGGTATATGGCTAATTAAATTTGACATGCAGAACAATTTTTGAAAAATGTAGTAAAAACATTTTTAGTTAATAATGATTCCATAAAGTTTGTCAAGTGCAGGTTTATGTGTTTCAGGATACTATAAAGATAAAAAAGATAAAGATTCAGGACACTGTACATTTAAATCACGTAATTGTTTGTCCAGAAAGAAGTTAGAAGAATTTAGAAGAAGATGTTTGGGTTAAAGAAATATGTTTGGGATCAAGAATGAAATTTGAAAAAATGTAATCAGTTCATCCTATTTTAAAAGTATTTAAAAGGTTTGAGTAAAATTTCTAAAATGCATCCACACTGTGGATTTACACTGACAATGAAACTTTGTCCATAAAAGACATACAGTTCATAAAAGGCTTAAGTGGAAGGTTATAGGTTCAGGTATTTTGAACATTTCTTGCTTCGTCATTACTTGCATCGCTGAAGTTCCTCCAGAGCAGAGGAGATCTATGTTCCTGAAATGATTACAACCTACTGTCCATCTCACATCATGTCTTCATCTTACCTAAACTGGTTGCAGCGCTGGTCTATATCTATAGGGCCAGAGCTGGTTACCGCTGCCATAAAGAATATTTTCCACTCAGTATTTGTGTCACGGTACGGTGTACCCAAAGGAAGGAAGGGGAGAACGACACAGAATGCAGAGACAGAATATTTAATGAAAAACAGAACACAAACTAAAATACAGACACTAGAACTCAAAATCAGGGGTAACATTACGAACTCAGGGTACAGAACACAAAACATCCAACCAGGGTCATAGACAGAAGACCCGTGCTCCTCAAACAAAACCAAAAGCAAACCACAGGCTCGCCTCAGCTCAGATGGGACATGGCCCCGAGGCTGGAGGCGAGAGAAGCCCAGAACAGATCCAGAGGGCACTGAGAACGGGGGGGAACACGAACCTGCAGACACATGGAGGCAGGACAACTAGGGGACACAATCGAATCAAACAAAGACAATACAGATACATCAGGAGTACAGGAACTGAAACCAAAGACACATACAAACCAGACCAGGGACACAGGACCAGAGACGAGGAAGACATAAATCACAGCAGACGGGGTCCAGGGAGACATGACACAAGAACTGAAAACCAAAACAGAAAACACAGGAGAAGGGGAGACACAAGGACCCCAGCTCTCATGAGACCAGCGTGCTCCCTGCTGAACA
>JBBKCR010000036.1:6353092-6367171 GCA_037577295.1 Ladigesia roloffi | reverse complement strand
TTGGACGACCGCACTGTTTGTCTTTGGAACTGAAAGTTACTCTGCCTGTGACGCATTTTTCCAAACATTATACTTCAGTCTCCCATGGAAGGTGGTCGCGGCTTTCCTAGGCGGGCACCCACCAATCTCCGTGAAACTTCACAGTTAGATGGGGCTCAATGACACCTTTTTAAAGACCCCCCGTTTGCCATCATGCCAAAGCCCCCCCCAAACCCACGATTGCTGAGTTATGAGACTAAATTTATCGCATTTGGACAAAAGTATAGGGACACGAGTTTCTGTGGATATTATAAAAAACGAGGGAAGAGAAAGAGAGAGAGAGAGAAAAAAAAAATTCCAAAATGACTACTTGACTTCTCTCCACTGCTGTCAACTAGACTTTTGTGTTAATTCCCTAGTTTGAACCTGCAACTTTGAGGCCATTGTGTTCACAGGCAAGCGTTTTACCCACTGGGCTCCTACTGAAGGTGTGTGGAAGGGTTGTTACAAACAATGTAAGCATTATCAGTGCTGCTGTCACCCCAAGATACAATTGTTCCACATGCAGTTTCACACAGCCTACAAAACCACAGCTAACAACACCAACAGATATGTTTTGTCGAATAGCTAGCTACTCATTGTGCTCATGTTAACATTAGGCTGCTGTTACTGCACGGCCTATTTTACTTTCCCTTAGGTCAGTTGCTCCATCAAGATATTTGTTGATAAATGCATACTGCAAAAAAAGTTATAATAGAAAAAAATGACTCTAATAAGAACACACCCTTTATCATAATAGCTCATTCTTTGGATGTAATCTTTAACAATATGACACCCATGGGTTAGGCACTGTTCAAAACAGGATAGGCGAACAGGTTGGACGTGTGTCCAGCCCTAGGCCTGGGTGAGTACATACACAGTGCTGGACTTTTCTTTTCCTCTCTGTCTGTTTCGGTCTCCCTCCCACATTATCCCCATGGCTGCAGCTCCCCATGGGAAAGCCCAGTGTAACCCAGTCCCAGTCCTCCCTGCCAACAGTGCGTGATGAATGCCCCCATGGCCTGTAACATATATTCACTGCCTAAAATCTGACTGAAAGAAGTCTCATTCCATATTAGGAAAAGATAACTTAGAGCTGTTCTAACTATTTTAACCCATGCCGTGTCCCATATGCCGTGTAGGACTTTGTGAAACTTTGAGGCTATTTCTGGCCCCATTGAGGAACCTTTTGTTTTCTTCAACACTCAGACTTTTGCAGAAGCCAGACAGAGAAACACAGCCAAGCTGATGAATCAGCGCCTGCAGGAGGAACACAGCTTGAGTCCTCAATGTAATAAATCCATCGGCCACGGTGTCATACAGGGATTATGTAATTGGACTCATTTGGAATGACTGCTGGAGTCTTCCTGCTAATGCAAACTCTTATACTTGCATTTTCACTAGTTGTGTGGTGGGAAAGAGACAGAAAGAGTGTGCGGTGTATAAATTCCTTTCAATGGCTTGGTTTCATTGTCTGTGGCAGTTCATTAGAAGGTTGCATGTGAATGTGAAGTGTTTAGATGGGGTAAAGTAGGATTAAAGAAGCATTTTGAAAAAGGAGCAAGTAAAACAAATACAGTGAGATTTGGGGTCAATCTTTACCGCTAGAGAACGCATGGTATTACTTTCATATAGTTATAAACTGCTGATCATTTGTTCATCTTTTTAACCCAATAATTCAAGTTTAGTATAACCTGATGTTAGCTGTTGACTTTCTATGCCATTCAGTGTTCTTATCAGTATGGTACATCATGTGAAAACACATGAAATAGCTCTCACAGGATACAGCTGAACTCACAAGACAAACAACTGCTATAAAAATGATCCCCAGTTGAGTGTGGAACCTGACAGAGGGAAATAGAGGTAACAGATGGTTACAGACAGTACTTTTATTTTACAAATTCATTTTTCTAAGCAGTTTCTCTAAAAAAAGCAGCAATAAATATCTTCTAAAGTTCAAAACATATATAGAATGTGTTTGGGTGATTTATAAATGTTAATACAGTTGTGATATCAATCCACATAAGATAACCATGATAATAGTGAAAGCGTGATTATTTCTCAGATTATAATCGTACCAACCCTAATTGTTGCAACCCTAGTCCAAACATCATATTAGGAATGCTTTGACAGAAACATGAGTGAGCGAAATACCTGCGTCATCACAAGAGTCACCAGAGAATGAGGTTTCCCATTACCACTTAATTTGTTGAGGTATGAAATGAATTACACTAATCAAGGTTATTGTTAAATCTTGTCATAAAACTATAGTGCATATTGCACTTGAATGTCAAAAGTGAGAGTGGATTAGGTTCCCCACAAAACGTTATTGACCAGCAGCGCCATTTCTTTTGGTTGAAAACAAATTTATTAAAAGGGATTTGTCATCTCAGACTTTTTTAATCCTATCTAAAAATGAGGTAACCCCTGGTATATGGTTGTCACGGTTTGTGTTGGGGAGGGAAAGGGGAGGATGCCCCAGTATGGTATATATAGTTTAATAGATACAAAACAAAGAACAAAGAAACAAAAAACACAACCCCCGACTCTTAACCAAAAAACAGGAAACAACAATGCAAACAAGGAAATAAACCCAAGGCCCGTGCTCCTCAAAGAAACAAAAGAACAAAACCAGGATTCGGGATTTAGCTTTCCTCAAAGCTTCAAAGGCAGAAAATGTGTGGACAGGGATCAGCGCAGACCGTGCGCAATCATGGACTCAAAACGGAGGAACACGGGCCTGAAAAACAGAAAAGGAAAAACAAAGACAAGACCGTGAGAACACAAAATTCACCCTAGTGAGACAAATACAGGCTCAAAGACACTGGGGGCCAGGTGAAACTAATAAGACTGGGATGCCATACAATTGGGGCATGGACACTAGGTAGGTGACAAGGGACCGAAACTGGCAACAAATATCGGGACGAAGGGGAAAAAAAAGAAGAAAGGGATTATTAGTGGTAAAGACAGAAAGGAAAACTAATATTCGGGAGACGGGGAACGGGTTCTACGAGGCGGGGACGAGTTGGCCTTCACAACGGTATACACCAATGTTCAATATTCAAAAATATATTTTATATTTTAAAACTCACAATTAACTTAACATTAATACATTTAAACACTATTTAAACAGTAATCCTGCTGCTCGGGTAAATGTGCCTCACAAATGTTAAAATGCCGGCATGGGAATTATTTACATTACAGGAAATATTAATCTCACACTTAAAGCTCCTTTACCAAAAGACAATCTGTTCTTTCATATATATATATATGTGTGTGTGTGTGTGGCCTATTTTTGATTTCATTAAAATAGTTATTTAGGCTAAGTGGGTTATAAACTGGTTAATTAGCAGTATGGTTTAAGAGAGCATGCATTCTCTGTATTTTGCTCTCAAAAGGCATCTGTTATTCTTTCATTCTGGCTGTGCAAATGTAACTGTAGCCCTCATGTGAACATTTTGTCTCTAGTATGATGTTTGCATACCACTTTGATTGTTGCTCTCAGTCTCATTTACGCCGGTGCCGTTTAGATTCTGTGGGTTTATTTTCACTGACTTTGTAAACACGGGCTTGTGTGGCATTAAGGGACAAAGGGAGAGAGGGTCAGCCACTGTCAACAGCCTGCAGACCGTGAGAAGGACAGCGTGCTATTTGTGACTTTGGTGCTTAGATCCAGCTGTGAGATTTCACAATTGCTTGTAACATCAGAGGAATTCAACACTTAAATAAGCAAGTTAAACCTGAATGCTCAATAACTTGTCAAATTTGTCAATAAATTGTACAGCAAGTTGGCAATGATTATCTGGTATTGTTCTATAATGAATTATTTGAATTCTTTGACTTGTCCTTTTCTAAAATCAGGACAGAGTCAGGTTCAGTATATTGGGCTGTAACTTGGAGAATGTGTTTTTTATGATGTATTTGAGTTGATGTGTCCCAGAAAGTTGTCCATTTGTTTCTTCCATCCTATAAAATTGTTCAAATTGTACCTGGTGGCAACTTTTACCTGGCCTAGAGGAACATCTTGGGACAAATTAGCTGAGCCACATAGACAGCCATAAATCAATTTTACCTGGGATTGCTCTGTTTAATGCTTCCCCATCTTTTGAACTGATGAATATATTTGGTTTGTTTGCTAAAGCTTTTATTTTATTTTCTGGTTATTTTCTAGCATACTTAAGTAATTCCACTGTAGATTCCACTGTCTCCTCTCCAAAGCTCGGAAAAAAAACTAGAGGAATCTGGGCTTTCCAGAAAGTGGCTTCCAGAACTGGATTTGCAGAGGAGTTGTCCATGATGTGTGTATGTGTGTGTGTTTGTGTGTTTGTGTGTGTGTGAGTCAGGGAAATGTTACAAGAACGTGTATTTTTGTCTCTCTGCAGTACCCTGTCCAGCTGTGTCCATGCAGTGGTTGCCTTGCTGTACCCATTCTCCTGGCAGCACACATTCATTCCTGTGTTGCCCACCTCCATGGTGGACATTGTCTGCTGCCCTACGCCCTTCCTGGTTGGGATTCTGTCCTCTTCCTTGCCAAAGCTTAAGGAACTACCAGTGGAGGAGGTAATGCAAACACTCAACATCACATTTTGAAAATATCTGGTGATGCCTGATTTTGCCTGGGGACGTCATTATCCGTTTTATTAGTAATCGAGTAGTCCATTTAACTGTAAAAAGTGACTGAACTAAACAATAAAATAATGCACATAATATCTCTAAAAATAATGGCTTTTAACAATTATTCATATATTAATTATTTCTAAATTTAAATTTAGTGAAAGTGTTCACACTGTCACATATATAGTTCAAATGTCTTATTGCATTGACAGATAATTTTAGTTTCAAGCTTTATATCTTGAAAGAAGCAACTTATATGGCAATGCCCTGAGAAAAGTTTTATTGAAAAAATTGCCTAAAACATAAAAAATTGGTTGAATAATTTTAGAATACAAATGGAGCATTAGGACGTTTGCAAACAGAGCAAGTTACCATCCCAACATACTGCTCCCTCGGCACTGTATTCCTGGCTGTCTGCTGTTTCACTGGGTTTATATGACGTCCCGAGTCAGTGGCAGCTAGAGGCCACCGTGACCTAGAGGGGATTCCCTGGCCGGATTATCAGTAGGTGTTCAACCGGCTCATACTACCCCATACCCTGGTGTATATCTGTCTTTCGTGTTGGTTTTGGAAAGTGTTTTTGGTCCTCGTGCCATTTTGTGTTACCATTTGAATATTAAACTACCCTGAGAAAATGGAAATCCGCAGACATGCCTCCGTTTTGGATGGATATGCGCCGCCCGTGACAGATGGACTGACCGCAGTGGATTGCCCCACAGGCTCGTGAGGACAACAGGTGAGCGAGTATAGAGAGAGGCTCTCTGCACCCTGCAGTGGGACGACCCGGCGAGGACACGTTGGTTCTCTATTCCAAGCTACTGGGGTTGGTCAGCTCAGAAGATGAGGAGTTGGCAAGTTCAGGATCCTGGGGCAGTTGCTTGGCAGAAACCATCTTGGCTCGGGGAATTTGCCGCGATTCCCTCGTCTTCCACCCAGCTGAGGAGGGGCTTCCACTGAAACTCGATATTTGGCGAGGTGGGAGTTCCCCGGCTCGGGGGCGTGGGAGGTGAGGAGGGCTCTGCCTTCACTAACTGCAGCCCCTCGGTCGCCCTCCCTGAGCCCCCAGATCCCCAGTCGGGGGAATGGCGATGCCACCTCCAAGACTTCAGGCTACGCCAGCTGCTCCCCAGCCAGCGAGAAGTCAGCAGGCGCGGGTGCCTGCTCCGAGCACTTTGACTCCCCAGTCGCGGGATAAGCACGAGGTCCCCGGTGATTTTCTGGCTCCAGTGCTGGCCCCCAAGCCGAGGGTCGAGGGCCATACTGATTTTGTGTTTTCCTTCGGTGCATCAGTAAATGTTTTTGATGTTAGGTTTTGGTTTTCAGTTTAGTGCATCTGTAATATTCCATTTTCATCAAGTTTTTTAAAAATTGTTTTCTTGTCCCTTTTGTTTGTAGTTCCCATGAACAATAATTTGAGCCACTGTTCTTAGAAGAATGAATTGATTTGCTCAATTTTAGACAGGGGCTAGTGATTATGATCTTAACTGTTCATGAGTGTGTCTGTCAAGCTGTGTTTCTTACTATAAATAAGATTGGTATGAGACCTTAAAATGTTCATCAATATCATCCAAACTGCAACCTAATTATTGCAGATTAGTTGAAAGCCACAAAATAAAAGTTTTAAAATAAAATTTAAACAAGTAATTTCAACAGGCCAAAAGTTGTTTTATGTTTTTGGAACGGCTTAAGAGGTTGCTGTGCCACTGCCAGTTCAGGCCAGATTGTGGTTTATCTGATGAGCTTTAGAGAGAGGATTGTGATTCATTACCACTGGGACTTAGCTGAGAGGAGTTACACCCATTCAGCAGGCTATTCATCTACCCACAACAGATTTCTCTACTGTAATTCTTCGTGACCCAGCTCTGACAACATATGTGCACACTCATGAGCCAAGTCAACACTTTGACGAAGTAGTGTGATGTGGAAGTTAACACAAACACACCCACACACAAGTCCATTCTTGTTCCTGCAATATACTTAGAAACAGTGACTCTTGGGTAGATTTGCTTGTATGTTCTGCTCCATTAATATTTGTTATTGGTCTTGCGAATCATAAGCTTATTTTGATCATTCAAAAAAATGGCAAGGTCAAATGGAGTGACGGCAATTTTGTTTGTTATGTTTTCCTTATTTATCCTTGTTTCTGTTGCCTCTTCATTTGAACCAGCACTCAGATAGACCGCCAGGCCATTGACCTGCCATGTTGAAGTCTTTAACAAGAAATGAAGAGGCGTCAGGCCAGATTCATATTTTCAGGCTTCCAGATAGGAAGGGAAAAAGCATCAAACATGTAATGCTATGCCTGGAACAAGGGCCAGTTCCTCCGTATAAGTCTATAAATTGGTGTCAGCATGAGTGAGCGTTGCTCCAAGCTGCCTGAGGGGCAGTGCCAGGTCTGCCTTCAGGGCTTTTCTCTCCTGGGGCTCTTAACATTCGCTGGCCAGTTCAGTAGAAAGACTCACTTTTCCAAACACTTCTTGGCAATGAGTGCCAATAGGGCTGACCCTGTGTGGCAAACATGTGTCTACAAGTCAGACATTAAGATGCTTGTCATTTAAAACGGCACAGCTTTTAATTGTCAAGCACCATCTGTTTTGGATCTGCATCTGGGGACGTTGTGATTTAACACAGTTCCCATGACAAATGAATACCATGTGATTAAAACAACAGTCCTCAGTAATGCTAACTGGTCTCTTCTCATTTCAGGCCTTGATGGTTGATCTGGGAACAGATAAGTTCATCAGACAGGTATGACTTTGTCATTTTCAAGATTAAACAGTGTCTGTGCTCAAATATTACTATCCTACAGAAGTCTGCGGTGATTGGCTTTACTTAAGACTATGCTAATGGCAGCTTGCTGTTAACAGTCTGGCTGATAATGGCTAATCATAAATGAAAGTTAATGGTAACAAGTTAGTATCCAAAGAATGCCAGCCAGCTGCAGAAGCTTTCATCTCTTGATTTTTTTTTGTGCGTGAACTCTCTAGAGTATCTTGTCACATATGGTGTTGTTAAGAAAGATTTATTCAGACAATGTTGTTAATAAATGTCAATCCCTGCAACTGTGTTACTGTGCAGCTGGACGATGAGGCCTCCCTCCTACCGCGCAAGCTACAAAGTGCTTTGGAGCAGGCCCTGGAGCAGAGGAACAACATCGCCAGTCAAGACTCAGACAGCGAGTCAGACGATGGTAAAGAGATTGATGCATCTGGTTAGCCTGAAAATGACATTGTGCCGTGTGGGCAGCTGCAGAGTGACAGGCTGAAAGAGTGACTGCTACATCATTAAATCATAAAATTCTAGGTTCGAGGTGCAAATGCAATTCAGATAACTGACACTGGTGTTAACAGTTTTTGTGTGTGTGAGTGTGTATAAGATCAGAGCGGGTTACCACCCTTTTAAATTTCAGGGACTTCTTTGTTATATTTTTTATTCCAAGATGCTCCAGATATTCTCAAATTGGGCAACAGGTCTGGACCAGTAAAGCCAGTTCAGTGCCCAGACTTTTCTACTACAGACACATTCTTTCCTATTAAATGCAGAATGCAGTTTGGCAATGTCTTGCGGAAATAAGAAAGACCTTTCCTGAAAAGGATGTCATCTGGGTGCCAATGTGTGGGTGCTTCCAGATTACACAAGCTACAGGTGCCATGTGCACTAATACACACAAATAGTGTTTACGGGTGCTTTCACATATGTGGTTCGGTTCATTTGGTCCAGACCAAGGGCAACAAATGATACATTGTAGAATTTTCCTGCAGTTTTGGGTCCTTTTCACACAACACTAGAGTACTCTGGCCCGGACCACTTGAAACAAACCATAATTCAGTCACGTGACAACATATACATCAGTCATTGGCCAAATTTGCCACCGAATGTATTTCCTAAACTGCTTTTCGAATTGTTAGAATTAACGTGCAGGTATAGCGCACTTAGATACTGCTGCAGAGTTTCTTTGCCTTAACCCTAGACTGTTCTACTGATCTGTTAAACCCCTTACCCTGAGCTGTTTGCTGAATAAGCAAAATATTGCTGTTCTTAGGAGTTTTTGGGACCTAATATGGTCATCGGACCAAATTTGGAAGAGGCTCTGCCCCTCTTTACAGCTCCGGGTCTGTCCGTGAGCTCTATTGGGCTAATGTTGCTAAAGCGCTAACTGTAAACTAATCCCATAAAGTGCTGCGAAGCTGACTACGGCAGCTGGATTAGTGCAGAAAGGTGCAGTGCTCTCTGCAGTTGGGTCTGCTCTGGTTCGGATCGTGTTCTCACAACAAACCGTTGCAATGTTCGTTTGAAAGCGCACCGAGACCACCACCTCTTCAAGGAGGTCCTGGTACGCTTATTTGGCTGCTTTTGGTGCAGACTCGGGTGCGACTGTTGCATTCTCACATGCCCAAAAAAACGCACCAACTGGGAAAACGAACTCTTGTGCGATTCAACCAAACTAAACAAGGTATGTGTGAAAGGATGATTAAAAAAAAAAAGGAATATCTCACCACCATCTGTTACTTTTCCTCTTCACCTCATTATATCTTAAATGACCCTGAGCTCAAAGAATGCAGGGGTGTTTCAGAATCATGTTTATAAATGGGCTCTCCTTGTGTAGTGATGCTTTGGCTTATATGTGTGTGTTTGCAGAGACATGCTAGGATCATAGACTGTAGGCTATGGAAGTATTTTTAGCCCAAGCAGTGATTTCCACTACAGAATTGTTTTTGTTTTTAATGCAGCACATTCTAAGTGTCTAAAGATCATGGCTGTATGGTATTATAATAGTACCTAACAAACAGGGCGAAATTCCTGAATTCTTTGCAATTTGATGTTAAGTAAAGATGATGCTGCCTCTCTGGGAGGCTACAGTCTTGTAACCTGCTGTTAATTAAACTAAATGTTTGTTAGACCTTCCATGTGGTGTTTTAGCATTACAAGTTTTGCAGTTTTTGTTGCCCCTGTCCCAAGTTTTCTTAAAACATGTTCAGGACATGAAATTCTAAATTTTTGAAATCATGCTGTTTCCCACTTTTAAGAGTTTTAACAACATAATATTTTTGATTTTATGTCTGCCTGCATGGTTTTCAAATCACCTTTTTTACCTGATTTTCACATTGCATCCGGAGTTTTTGAATATGTGGTATGTATCTGCATCCAGTGACTTTAATGAAGTGGAGGACTTTTACAGGGCTCAGGTGATAACTGTCTATAAGGTCTATAAGTGTTTGTACACACTTGCTACAAATCACCATTTTCAGTGATTTTACATAATTTTCTTTTCTTCTCAATCTTATAATAGCAATATTACTTGATATTGTTATAGTAAACAAATAATAATATTGGTGGACTGAAATGATGATCAACTAATTTACTGATTGATTTGATTAAATGATTGTACTTGGTGTAAAAAGCTTGAGAAACTTGTCTACAGGATATATAAAGAAAGACTTATTGATGATGAACTTTCTCTGTCATTAGACGGTGTCTCTCAGCAAAGGTGACATGATCTTTCCACAATTTCCCCAGAGTTCAACTCCTTGAACAGCGTGGTGTCTGAGGCCTTCATCCGCTTCTTCTTGGAAACCATTGGTCACTACTCCCTGTTCCTAACCCACGGCGAGAGAGGGGAGCGCGTTTTCCAGCGTGAAGCCTTCCGCAAGTCGGTGGCCTCCAAGAGCATTCGCCGCTTCCTGGGTGTCTTCATGGAGTCGCAGATGTTTGCTGGGTTCATCCAGGACAGACAGCTAAGGAAGTGCCGGGCCAAAGGTAAATGGAATTATAGGTTATGTGAGTGGGTCAGAGACACAAATAAATAAATCACTTTCTGTTAGAAACAGGCAATATGAAATTGTATGTGAAGGAAAAAACATGGAGGGGCGAGTTCAAATTCAGCTCTATGCTGCCATCTGTTGGGATTTTGACAAATGGCTAAAATAACTCAATGCCCAACTCTGAATAATTAGTTTTTTGGGGTTTTTTTTCAATGTGTCTTGTAGGTCTGTTTGAGCAGAGAGTAGAACAGTACCTGGAGGAGTTACCGGATACAGAGCAGAGTGGTGTTAACAAGTTTCTGAAAGGACTAGGTAAGTCTAACCGGTGTATTAATATTCACAACTGTTTCGTTATTTGGAGTCCTAGAGTGCTACAGCATGCAATACTATGTAAGAGCCAGTGTTTCATTTATTTAATCTCCAATCAAAATGGCCATTAAGTACAAGTTACTTATTTTTTCAGGAAACAACTCAGCATGAACAGTAAACCCCTAATTTTCGAAAACCACAGATATTCTCAGATTTGCTTTTTGCATTTTTCATGGCAATATGTAATTGTAATGCATTTTAATGCTAAATTATAAAGAAATATTTTATTTACAATTTTTTACATAAATATTAACATAAATCCAGATACATTTCCATATAAAATACTGCATATATTTTTTGGGACTGTCGAGAGAACATGGAGAAAGCGCATCTTGGTATGTTGAAATTCTCATGTACTCAGAGGTGGGAGGTTGGAAAGTAGCCAATCCGAGAACGTTATTTATTTCTCCTTGCTGCTGATTGGCTGCTTCCCTGTGATGCTGCAGTCAAGCATTCTCGCATCAGAACATCTCAAGTGTTTCACTGAGTGTTCTCCTGTTTTTTGTTTTGCTCTTCTTAAAAGTCCTGTATTTTTATTACTGTAAATTAAATTAATTGATTACTTTATTTACCATGGTTATACCAAATTACAAGAACACACCAAAGAAACTTTGTGACCCTGAAATACAGTACTGTATATACAGGGGTAACATCTAGATTTTACCGTCTGTAGGAGTTGGCAGTTCAGTGTACACTGTACAGTACAGATATGGTTTTATATTTTGCATTTTCTTTAAGGGTGGTGTATAAAGTGGAGTTTAATTGAAATTTAAGTGTGTTGGAAGCATATTTGGGGCTGTATTTTGGTTTTACAATATTCTTTCACAATTCGCAGGTGTTCTTGGAACGTAACACCTGTGAATATCGTGTGTTTACTCTATTAGAGAGAAATAACATAAAAAATAGCTTTATAAGACTTTGCCCACATTTGATCTCTTTGTCTCTTCTATCCTACCAGTATTGAAACCAACTAGATCCATCTGTGTCCAAACAAATGTTGTTCCCAATGGTGTCACTGACAGTCTGTTTCCCTTCAAAGACACTAACATCCAAACATTAGATTGATGAACCAATTACATAAGAGGAAAATCAAAGCAAAATAAGTGGAAAAAACTAAAGCAGTAGTTAAAGCTTTCATCCGCAGATGTTTGTGTACATTCTTCCACCGTGAAAAGAAATCTCAATGCTGTGAGTGTGAAAGGATGTGCCGCTGTGCAGTAAGACCTAATACACTGATTAGCCTCTACTTCTACCTGATCTCCACTGGGACTGGGTGAAGCAGAAAATGCAACGGCCTTCTAAGAATAAACCTCAGAGACATTACCAAGCTTGCATACCCCTGTAGATTTCTTGTGAAAAAACTGAATGCAAGTCTGTTGATAAGGCTAAAAGCTGTAATAAGGGCAAAGAACGGACCAATGTAAACTGAAAACATGTTATTGAGGCTTTTCTGTCGTTTTCTGTTGACACTATTTTAACAGAAACAATCTGTGTGGTGCTGAATATCTTTTGATACGTATTGGCTGTTGGGAATGAGTGGTGTCTGATTTTTTTTTGTAGTGTTGTAATGACATAATTGACCTCACCTTGCTCACTTTGTATCCACCAGTCGAAAAGATCTCAGGGATACACTTATTTTGTTCTTTTTAGGTATGTGGAGAGACTACGGGCTAGAGAGTTTAATATTGTGCAAATTCTTGGTCATCAGTAACACTGTTTTCAAAAATATCTTTCTGTAGGGAAGTTTCTCCATAAAAAGAACTGACGGAACGTGGAACCAAAAAGTAAGGATGTGTGTATTTCAACCCTTGGAGAATCACTGTGCTTGAAGACCTAACGCGACTCGTGTATCTGAAGATACATCACATGGAATTGACTCCAGTAGTTAAACCTCTTGTACATATTTATAAAAGCAGCTGTGATCCTTATATTCAGTTCTGTTATTATGTTGCGTAGTACCTAGTGTATGAGTAAAATTCTGCTAGAATGGTACTGTGTGGATGAAAGGTACAACCATCTGCTGAAAAGTGTGTGTACTGAGTGTGGTGGGACGAATAAACGGAAGGAGGTGGGTGTACAGTTACTGTGTAGTATTTAATGCTAGATGTTGCTCAGTGCATTGCATTTTGTACATGTATTAACACTTGAAGATTATAATTACCATACTTGCAATAATTTGTAAAAAAAAATAAAAACAACAACATCAATAAAGCTTTACAGATTATTCTCTGCCTGTGTTTTATATCAGCATCTTCTTGGGTTCTCCTTAAAAAAAAAATAACCACAAAACAACCCAAAACGTGATGGAGCTTGGCTTTTGCCCTGCAAGTGAGGCAGAAGAACCAAACCGAAGACCTGCAAGAAAGTAGAGGCACAATTCAGACGGCCCACTTCATCAAAGAGTTTCAAATTAAGCACAGATGGTGCAACTGTATGTTAAAACGTGTGGCAGTCTAAAACGTTCTTAAAAAAATATCAAAAAGTGGGACGGACGCCCGTGTAAACTGCTCAACGGGAAATGGCAGGTGTCCCACTCACTGCTTCAAAAGAAGCTGATCTGAGCTTCAGTCGTTCAGACTCGGTGGCGTCCTGGTGTTACTGTATGAGCTGGTTTGTCTTAAACTGGACACTTTCTGGGAAACATCAGCACAGCCCATTAACCACTAACTTGTAAGAGTGATTATTTACATTTCTTAAGAGAAAAGATGCTGAGATTGAACTTAAAGATAAACACTGACTGTCACTCTGAGTAGAGAAGGAGGAGGAATAAAAATACTGCTTCTATGTTTGAAATGAGCGGATCATAAAATTAAAACCCGCAAAAGTGCCCTGAAGGTGTGTGTGGTACCTGGCAGATCTAGATGGGATTGAAAGCAGATCATTTAAGTCTTGTAGGACTTAAGTTATCCAGCACATCCCACAGATGCTCAAAACCCCTCCTGGCAGGGTACATTTTTATGCTAAAAGAGATAACTATCATTAAGAAATATGAAGGGGTGCTCTTGCTCTATAACAATCTTTTTGACGAGTTTGGCCCTCGTCAAATTCACTTTAATTCTGACACTGATCTACACAAACTACAAGAACCGACTTCATATGCTGGTGATTATATCTCGTCTATTGACAGGGGGGATATTGTCATAAGATAATATAAAAAAATTGATATGTGTCAATCACAGTCAGTGTTTACTCATTCTAAATTGTGTTTTGTGTTGCATTATGTATTTTTGGTTGCTTGCTCGTAAAAACCTGCCTGTTCATTAGACTGACTTTCTTTTTAATTAATTCAAGAACCAATAAAAATGCAGATGCTAAT
>JBBKCR010000036.1:6322870-6333691 GCA_037577295.1 Ladigesia roloffi | reverse complement strand
AGTGACTGGAGGCAGAAATCTGAAACCAAACCTGTGTTCTTCTAACCAGCTCACATAATATCAACTCCTGTTTAGAAAAGGAAATCTTTTTTAACTGCTATCTTGTTCATTTGTGGTTATTCTGATGTTCACTTGTGTTTCCACTGGCAGAAAGAAACCCACTGCTGATAGAAACAGATTCAAACCATTTTCATAGGTGCCTGAGCCTTTTGCACCGTACTGTATAGACCTAGCATCGGTTGAGTTGTAACTGAGATAATTTTATTGCAATCAACATAAGATTACTGCTGTGCTCAGGCTGCACAGTATTATCTTTACATTTACATTTACGGCATTTAGCAGACGCTATTATCCAAAGCATCCTACATTAGTGATGTTATTACAGTACTGGCCTGTGGAATTCAGATATGTGCCCATTGAGTTTGAATGAAGAGAGTTGAATGTGAATATTCCAACACACAAACATTTTACAGACATTTTAACAAAATGTCCTACAACAACAATACAAACATTTTGTTCGGACATAATGTGAACGAACACTTTTTTTCACGTCACATCAAGGACTAAATATTTCTTAAATATTGCTAGTTGTAACTGATAACTGACATTCCAAAGCTACAGAGCTTTGTTCTATATAATGCAAAATGGGAATATGTATATTACGATTGATGCTGCCTTTATTGGTGAAATAAAAGGACTTTTTTCCATGATATGTCAGTTTTGTTTTTTATTTATCAATTTGAATGCATATGCAGCATTTTGGAATAAAATAGAAAAGAAATATATAAAGAATTTAGAATTATGTGCCTCGTTATCAGCATAAAATGTCTGGATCCTTAGGTTGGTTCATGTCAACAAGGCTTTACAGGATCAGCGATGGCTCCTGGAAAACCTGATGGCTAGAGTAGAGGAAAAAAGGTTGGCGGTGGAGAACACAGCCAAGCAGATTCAGGACAGGTAAGAGCTTGCCATAACATGCTATGGTTAAAGTCTAATGACACGAATCTATTGATCTGTTATCCCAAAAAGACTCTAAAAGATGTGCGCAATGGGCAGGTGGGCCAAAGTCTTTCCATTTCATACTATGATGCTTTTTCTTCCTGCAGCCACCTCTATCAGTAATCTGTCTGTTCATCCCCCCTCCATTTTCCAGACTCCATGGTGTAAAGATCACACACAGGAAGGCCGAGAACCAGATTAAAATGGCCAAGATGATTATGATGAACGAGCTGAATAAACGGGCCAACCTATTAATAGAGCAACTGGAGGTAATTATTTTCTCTCTGTTTCTTTTTCTCCCGCTCTGCCCTATTCCAGACAGTTCTTTCCAAAAAAAAGGCCAGCTGACCATGGATATAGATGGAGTGAGCAGAACAAGATCACTTTATCACATGAGAAGGCAAATATGATTGTGTAATGTTGCTCGAATCAACATGCGAATCTTAGGATGAGTGATGAATATCAGACCTAGGATGCCGCTTCATATGAAATAAGTATGTGTCGTTGATATGCACTTCCTCAGAGTATCTCCAGTGGTTTTAAACAACGTCTGGAGGACCAGCTGCATGGGGCGATAGAGCTGTGCAGCCAGCTGGAGCATGTACAGAACTTCATCACCTGGGCTGTGGCCCATCACAGGAGGAACCCGCTGTTGTTCAGCAAAGAGCTGGTAGGCTTTAACGCTTTTTAAAACCTTTGGTCAACCTATGGTCTAATGTCTACCTGTCTAATTGGTCCATTTATTCCAGATAAATGAAGACGACAAAACTTAAAGTGAAGTAAACACTTATGGTCATGTGTGAACAAACCACAGAACAAAGTCTGAACAAAGTGACACATTTTCTATGCATTTAACCCAAGCAAAGCAATAAGCTGCCTCCAATTAGTGGGGAACCCAGGGAGCAGTGTGTGGGGATGGTATCTTAATGAAAGGTACCTCAGCAGGTGCGTAGCACAAATTGGGGCGTGGGGATTCGACACCCCCACTTTTGCTGAAACCCCATTCTATCCCACCAACATTTGTCAAATTAAATTGCATTAAATTGATTTCCACTGTGTTTATTACTTTGCTTCCCCATCCCAGAACACCCCCACTATTGGGAAGTCTGATACACCCCTGTACCTCAGTGATGACACTAGCAGTCCAGGGAATTGAACTTGCGACCTTCTGATAGCAGGGGCAGCTCCCTAACCGCCAGGCCACAAGTTGCCCAAATTTAGCAAGAAGATTAATTTTATGATCATTTTAATCAGTAAAATGTTATGATAATTGTATGCTATTAAACAGATCGTGGAAAATAAGCTCTTAGCGCTTAAAACTTGGTTTGAAAGACGTTCAGTGAATAATAGCATGTGTTGTTGCATGTTTCCACATGTTTGTTGTTGTTATTCCCTTGTCCTGCTCTCCTATTAGTAGTCCTGCCTGTAGTCTGTCTCCCTGTGCTTCTTCCTCAGGTGTGTCCACTTCTTGGATAGCCTTGTGTTGGTATCAGTTATCCCTCTCTACTGGTGTTTCAGAGTTTTTTATGATTATTCATATTCCCTTCTTGGTAAAGTCCTTATTTACACCTTCATCCAGTTAACGTCCTTCTGAACCCATGAATTGTTACACATAGCCAGACCTTCACAGCAAACAAGGGGTTTAATTACTCTTTGTACCTGGGGGAGCTTGGTGACCGGGTAGTGTTTGGGACAGAGGCTAATCCCTGAAGCGTCTTCAAGATTTGGGGAACTGGAGGCTGCCCCTCTTCTTGAAGCAAAGCATGGGCGATTTGATGAAAGCCATAGTCTAAAGGGCTTTGGAAGCTGAGGGCTTGTGGTTCATGGAAGGGCTGCTATGGGGGTTTCCGGCCTTGGGTCCTCTGCCCTGGCCACAGGTGTAAATGTGGATCTGGGGTCTCTTTGAATGCCCAGCGGTACCCTCGAAGATCTGGGACTTGACACTCGGCAGTAAACTGGTCTCAAAGCTCCCACTCTCTGGGCACACTTGCTGAGCCCAGACATGTGAGTCTGGATTATGCCCCTGACCAGGTGCTAAAAATGATGCCCTGGCAATCCTGGTCGGACTCCGGCATGGAATACTGGTGATTCGGTCAAGGACGAAGAAGGGTTGTTAGCACGAAGAAGAGTTGTCATCATCCACAATTATGTCCCATTCTGACATTCATGGAAGCCAGTGGTGTTTAAGAACTCCAGAATGGAGGAAAAGCTCTTTAGTCCTTAGTCCAGCAGCCCCTAGTGCTTTGGAGAGCAGTTATTCACTGGCATCCACATAACCACTCTACACAAGCTCCCCCTTCTGCACTGGAGAACACCTCGTTGATGCCAGTCCTTCCAAGTGCTCCAGAGAGCTCTTTATGGCTGTTGCTCGCCGCCATTGGCATTGCCTATGGTTCTGAAGTGCTACTTATTGCCTCTGATGCCTCTAGCGGTTCCAGAGAGCTGCTCGTCATTCCTGGCACTGCCTGCCATTCTGCCTATCATGCTTAATTTTGGGCCACATCCTGCTGCTACAGAGATCACCCCATTGACACTGGGACCCATTGCTTCCGTGGACAATTCAGATCAGCTGGCATCCAAGTCCCCTGGTTCAGAACAGCCAGGTGCCAAATCTCCTGGTTCAGAGCAGCTAGCTCCCAAGTCTCAAAGTTTGCAGCCAGGTCCCAGATCTGGGGTTCCAAGCCACTAGGTTCCAAGCAGCTGGCTGTTCAGCCCTGAGCAGTCGGCAATCCCGTGTCCTCATCCTGAGCAACAGGACATCATTACTCATGGTTTTGACCTGCCGGCTCTCCAGTAATCTGGTCCTGATCAGCTGGTTGTCCTGACTCCAGAGGTCAGAGGTCATGCTTGCAAAAGTGCTCAGGACATGGCACCAACTGACCCATGTCCAGGAAAATGTACCCATACCCTGTAACTGTTACTTCCTAATCCTAATCTTTCTTGCTCCTAATTGTGTCTCCTGTTTCAACCTGTTCTCTCATCTGGACCCCACTCTCTAATATGTCGACTTAGTATGCCCAGTTATATTTACTCCCTTGTCCGGTCCAGTGACCAAACCCTGTTCACTATCCTGCCTCCTGCTACCCTGCCTCACCTCTTCACATGTCATGTCCAGGATCCCATCTCTAGGCCAATGAGTTTCCAGCTAGGTTTCCTCCCAGTCACTCGTGTTCCATCTTGGGCAGCCCAGTGTTTGTTCACACATCTGTGTTCCTTATGTGGGACCTATGTACAGCAGGGCCTGTTTGGTTTATAAATAATAAAGGGCCTGTTTGGCTTTTGTAAACACACCTACGTCCTGTGTGCTACTGTATGAGTTTTGCATGAATTTGGGTGTATTATATTCTTGTCTTCCTATCCCTTCTCTAGGCATTCTCCCATAGTTTGTTTGTGCCTTGGCAGATGCACTCGGTGGTGGGGAGCTCTGATGTCCTGTCCTGTTTTCTCTGGTCTGATTGTATTTGTTTCATGTCCACCTGTATGTTGTTATTCTCGGCTCTGCTCCTGTGCAGGCCCTCTGTGGGTAGTCAGTCGTATAGTCTGCCTGTGGTTCCGTCCCAGATGTCTACTTCCTGGTGGTGTGTATATACACCCTTGTATTGGTAAAGGTCTTCGATTGGCTACCCTGACGTTAAATCTTCCCCTAGTGTCTTGTTCATGTTTACAAGTTGTATTTCATTTTTTTGTATTTACCTCGTTGGTGTCAAGTGTTTCTTGTTAGGTTAGTTGGTTTTTGTTACTAAATTCCCCATTTGTACCTGCATCACCTCTTTAT
Organism: Ladigesia roloffi; assembly: GCA_037577295.1. Lineage (NCBI taxonomy): Eukaryota > Metazoa > Chordata > Actinopteri > Characiformes > Alestidae > Ladigesia > Ladigesia roloffi. Next base: position 6,328,917 of record JBBKCR010000036.1, on the reverse strand, counting down.
GCTACTTTAATCTATGGATTGTTACAAATTGTTCGAACTGCATACATATTGGCTATCTAATGTGTCTGTCTGTGATCATAATTTTGATCTGTGATTCATTTATCAGATTGCACTTCAAATGCAGCAGTTACTGGAGCCTCTGATACACTCAGAAGACTGGGCCCCTTTGAAAATGAGGTTCAACTGGGATGCCAGCTTCTGGACCAAGCAGATCTCCACTCTTGGTGTGCAGACAAGTCCACCTGATATTTTCCATGCCATTCAAATTACTATTATTTTTTGTCTAAACTGTTTTGCATATAACACATTAGTTATTTGAATTCATGCTAAAGGGACAGTGCCTCCAAATGATATCTCCTGATAATCATTATGTGTAGCTCACTCATTTTTTATCATTTTACAACAGAAAGAAAACTTATTTGCGTTGTGTTCATGTTTTGTCTTTGTTGTAGGTCAGCTTAGCGTTGAAGGAGGAAGCCGTTCATTCTCTGAGGGTCCTGGTCGACCTAGTATTCTGAGACCCCAGCCTGTTGCATGCATGGCCATGCCTTCCCTGTGTCATTCGGTCCGAGAGCAGGGCTGTGCCTACCAGACATTCTGCCAGCCACAGCTCTGCTGCCTCCACTGCAGACCTGCCCAGCCTGTCCTTCTGGAAAAATACCCTGCCCCCCTGGACAAGTGCTCAGTCCAGTGCCCCCAGCAACCTGGTTGCAATTCCCCTCAGAGCCTCCAACGATGCCAGGAAGGCACGGCCTTGTTGCCCCAGCCTACCGTGCATTCTTCCCAGCGCCCTACACCACCCCCAGTGCCTGACCCCATCCAGTTGAGCCCTGAGAGAACCCTACTTCATCAACCTGCTACGTCTGAACACCAGCCGCAGAATGAGCAGCAGTCTACAGTCACTGACAGAGCTGTTGTGAGCAACAGAGATTCTACATTTGCTCAGGCTCCCAGTGGGCGAGAACAGGGTTCCTTAGACCTCGAGACCCTCCTGGAAAAACAGCAGGAACAGGTTCCCCCTCCAGCACAGCCAACTTCAGAGCCTAACCCTGCACCCGAAGCAGAGCAACAGCCTCTCAGAGACTGTCAAGATGAAGATGGGGTGGGTAGTTGGATGTATCGCCCGCCAATTTGTATGTCTGCAACTAGCTGAGCATCGTCTGCACTGCACTGCACACTGACCACAGTCCCCAGACCCTGGGCTGTTTTTTCTCTGTGCTTGCAAAGGTCGCACCTTAACCACATGGCTCAAACAGCCAACACCACAAGTCCCACTGGTGCACAGACAAGCAGCAGAATCTCATGATCTCATGTATGCAGTTAAAAAAGCCAGGAGCAAGGGCAAATGAAAGAAAGATTTGGCCCCTCAAAGTTCTGTGGTCTTTCCATTCTTAATTTGGTTACATAGTAGTAGTAAACTCTGTATAAAAATGCTGCCTCCATTTTAATATTAATGAAGAGAAAGAGCATGCAAGGACATGACTCGACACTAGTGTCTTCACTTATGCCAGAGTAATGTGTTTGGATCAGGTGCTAACCGCACCTTTGCAGATAGATGTTGAGACAGCAGCATGCACATCTGCAGTACAAACACAGAAGCATTTAAAACATGCAGGCAAGCGAAACCTCTCAGCAACAGCTCTAAGCCACAAAATTCTTGAAATTGCGAAAAGACAAAGTAGACAATAGAAGTTATTATTAGATCATTTGATAACAGCACTTGGGCAAACATCACACAAATCAAACTGAAAAGACATGTTCATGTCATCTTCTGCCCGTAGCAGTAGCTTGAATATGAAAGGGATAAAAAAGCAGTTGGGAGCAGCCACAGATTTGCTGAACCTGAGATTAATGAGAAGCTGAGGGAATTGAGAGAGCTGGCAGTTTGGGCTTTTCGTCTACTTGCTGCTTTGACCATATAACTCCCAAGACTTTTGGACCTCCCACCAACTTTCTGCACCTACTCACAGGCTCATACACACATTCTCACGAGCACATACACTGCGCAGCTTGATTCATTCCACCCTCTGCTGTTGATAATCCTGTGGTAATTATCAAGGAGTGAGGGAGAGAGAGAGAGAGAGAGAGAGAGAGAGAGAAAGAGAGAAGGAGGAGGGGCTCTGCCGAGCACTAGGGCTACTGCCTCCCTGCTCTGACATTCGTTGGCATTAGTGAAGCAGACAGTCGCTTGGGCTTTTCTGGAAACTTCTCGCATTAGTGGAATTGTGACAAGGGAAGAACGTGTGAAAAGGACCATGGAGGAGAGGGGAAGACAGAGAGAGGGAGTCTAATCTGTGATGTGTTAATGCTGCTTATTCAAAGAAACCTTCTGTGCCCCAGATGTGGGATTTACATACGATAATTGGTGCTGTAACTAAGCCGTTCATTATCAGGAGACTTATTTTACTCTTCTGAATCGTGGTGGCTGTCTCTTGTCCCCATGTGTGTCAGAAAAGCGTGGGTGTTATGTTGTTTTCCTCGCATTGTTGCAGAAGCTTCAGTGTCATGTTCTGAGCTGCTACCCTCTCCACTGCTTCCTCTGTTGTCAGTGTTGCTATGGCACTAGCATCAAGGTTAAGCTGTGATCATCAGTGTTAGCTTAGCGCTCGCTCTGTTGACTGCATGCCTCTTTCTCACAGAGCTCCCCGGGGTTGGACAGGCATGTGCTGGCTGGAGAATGTGCAGCTGATACTCAGAGCCAGGCCAATCCAGAGATGAGGACCAGATCCAGCAGCATCAGAGAGGAACCAAGCTTACAGCATGACAGTCCCACTGAAACCAGGCCTTCAGGGGATGCCCACTTTATAGCAACAGTGGCTGGGGACCAAAGATCCATAGCACAGCAGGTAAACCCATAGACACGTTCATTAGAAGAAGGTCCTTTATTTTTGCCTTTTGAGAAGCTGGCTAAAAAGAGAAAAATTTGTCGTTGCATTTGCATGATTAGAAGTAAAATAAGCATCAAATAGTCACTTTGGGCCCAGGAAGTTATTTGCCAAACCTTAAGATTAGTAAATCCACATGCCTTTGGGGCCTTTTGTCTTTCTGTCTGTCACAATTATTGCATTCTCTTGCTTTCAGTGTGATTAACTTTGGCCTCATTTCAAAGAGAGATCCTCTGGTAAACAGAGCACAACACTTTAGTTGATGCACTTACTAATACACCGTTGTTGTTTTCTTTTTCCATTAAAGGAAACCTCAGATGATTTACTTCAAAGGACATAACTGTTGTCTTGGAAACTGATCCCTGTAACTTCTCTCTCTCTTTGCTGCCGAGACAACAAAGTAGATGCAGTTGCCCACATTAATGCGTATTTTTGGTCTAGCTCTTTGCATGTTCACTCAAAATCGAAACTTCCTGGTTTGTGGTCTTCAGATGGCTTCTGCGCCACATCAGCTCTTCATTTTGTGACGCAGTCCATATTCATACTTATAATGCCATGATTGCTTTCATCTTTGTACACAGGCCAAGGTGACAAAGCCTGGCTCAGACAGTGGGGTAATGCAGGTGCATCCACACCAACACAATGGGTCTTCTCTGACCACTTACAAGACGGAGCCAGGTACAGTCTGTTTGCTTGATTTAGCAATGCATCTTCCTCTAAAAACTGTCATTTAGTTTATATTTTGTAAAATATACGGTGTTATAAACCAGGGGTCACCAATCTTTAGGAAACTGAGAGCTACTTCACAGGTACTGAGCCATATGAAGGGCTGTGAGACACTGATTTTGTATGTATGTTGATATAATGTGATTTTATGATTTTATTTTGTGTTTTCATCTTTTATGATTATTTATGTTTTTATATGTTATATTTTAAGCTATTTTATTATTTTTACTTTTATTTTAATTGTTACTTTTATTGTGTACAGCACTTTGGTCCTACTTACAGTGCTTAACAAATAAAGTTGGATTGGATTGGATTGGATGGATAAATGTAAATGTGATTAAAGAAGATTAGAAACAGGATAAAATTACATGTTAGACATTGCTCGCTGGTGAGTTGTGCTACATTTAGGACCGGTTCGTGGGCTACTTCCTGTTATAAAATATTGTAAAATATACAATGTGTTCTGTTCAGATTTGTAATGAAATTAAAATTGCACTTCATTCCATGTAACATGGGTTTGTCTTGCAAACACTGTATTGAATTCTTTTTCAGAAAATGTCTACGCCTATGCCTATGAGAATACCGGCTGTAGGTCAAGAACCAAATATAGGATGTCACGAGTGGGTCCCGAGACCAGGTACAATACTAGAAGCTTTCCACTCCTGTACATGCATGGAAACACGAGTTTTGCTGTATAGTTTGGTAATTTCCCTCCGGTTCTGTACCAGGAGAGAAGCTCCAGAGAGTTCTAAGGTCCCGGTGGTGTGCTTGAAACGGCTGAAGATCCTGGTGTCCAAATGCCCACCGCAGGGACACCTGAGGATTGGTTCTCCTACTGATCCTGGGCTCAAGCCTGAAGGGACAGTTTCCCAGAAGCTCCAGAGAGAAATTCCCACTGAGGTAGTGTTAGCGACTGTAGCCTCTCCCTCTGGCCAGAGGTCTAAACTTTAGACTCCTTTTATATTAGCATCAAATGTTATGTTTTGTTACAGGGGGAGTCCAGGGCGGAAGAAGACCTCAGAGTTGAGAACTGTTTGCTACCTGGACAGACTCCACTGGAAGAGCATCTGCCATGCAGTATGTCTCCAGGGCCTTCAGAGCTGGAGCTGTGCAGCCAGAACCAGAACATGCAGGAATGCACACAGGCCGACCTTCCCCCGGCCCCGTCCAGCGATGCAGAACCTTCCTCCCAGCCTGAGTCTGAGGAAGAAGAGACTTCAGCTCACAGTTCCTCTGGACCCAGATCCGTGCCCATGTCTGACTCACATCCTGAATCCATAACAGAGGCAGGAGTTGGATCAGAAGCTGAAATTGAATCGGAATCCCAGGTGGAGTCGGATCCGAGCTCCGAGTCGGAGCCGCAGGTCCAGTCAGACTCCGAACCACAGCTGGAGTCGGACTTGGAGTCAGAACAGCCCCCCGATCTGGAGCTCTCCACCCAGTCTGAGCTGGAGCTGGAGTCGGAGCCGGACTCCACAGCAGAGGTGACTCTGGACCTCGAGCAGGAGTGTGAGTGGAAGGCAGAGCAGCGAGCCGCCGCCGAAACAGACGCAGAGACCGAGGCGGCTGCACCAGCGGGGGCTCCAGAGGAGTCTGAGGAGATGGAGAGTGAGGATTTCTGCGCTGTCTGCCTGATAGGGGGGGATCTGCTTTGCTGTGACCGCTGTCCAAAGGTCTTCCACCTGGCCTGCCACGTGCCTTCCCTCCTCAGCTTTCCCACGTAAGACAAGCCACCTCCCAGAATCCTCTTTTACCCCCTCAGACGAGCACCAGCACTAACGTCACATTAGCGAACATCTAAAGCAGGGATACTCAGTTAAAAAGGTCCTTTTAGATCGAACGCAGCATGTCTGCACATTAGTTTCTATGGCTGGCACGGCGGGTCAGATTGAAATTTGTTTCCGCCTGCCCCTTCGAAACTCACACACACACAAACACACAGAAACACACACACAAAGCATGTATGGAGATGTAATGTGAATCAGCATCAACATTCTTCTAATGAGGGAATTTTTACCAAGTTAGTTCAAAATAAGATTTCGAGAAGTGGGGAGGAACTTAATTTAACTCTGAATGCCAAAGATATTCTTCTTCTCCAGACCTTCATATAAGTAAGTGGCTATTGAAAATGTTATGCACCCACAGGCTATTCTGTCTTAGGGGTAACAGAGCTAGGGCCTGACCGTGGGCCGGGACAACAACAAAACAGGAGAGTTAGGAAGCCACGCCCATTTTTTGCACTGAACACAACTCTCTGTTTTTTTGTGAGGAAAAGCAAGCCTTTATTGGTCTGAAGAAAAAGAGGCTGTAAATGGTAATAAACTAAGAGCCGTTTGGGAGCCGTGTCCCACGAGCCCGGTCTCTGAACAGAGACAAACTTCCCATCAGTACTAAAACAACCAGTGACACTATTGTCGTATTGACTGGAACAGCAGC
>JBBKCR010000036.1:6308849-6319544 GCA_037577295.1 Ladigesia roloffi | reverse complement strand
TAAGGATCCTCAGGTGTGGGTGGAGTATAATTGGTTCAGTGGTGGCTCCTTAAAGTCGCAGAGAGGAACTGTGACAACAATCACTGTGATCAGATTTTTATGTATAATGCACTTAAATAAATGTTAAACTAAGAAAGTGTAAATGGACAATTCTTTTAATGTAAAGATTTTTATAATTTATTTCTTCTTTGCAACTTACTGTTAGTTCTATGTAATTTTGGAATGAGTTTACTGGTCTGGACCCCTTGAGATCAGATTAAGTTGTATGCGGCCCCCAGACCAAAATGAGTTTGACACCCCTGCTCTAAAGGATACTGTGTGAAAATACTTACAATTTTATGTGTAAAGTAAACATTTAGCCATGAAGTGCTTGCAGCTATTTTGTTTCTTTGCATGGTGACACTGACTAACTGTGTGCCGGCTAATATCTATGACTCCCAATGTCCACTGGGATGGACGTTACATTTTGAAAAAATCCTACAGCTTCTTGAAATGAAATATTTTCATAATGCATTGAAATATTAACAATTGAAATAGTTAATATTATGCTAAGATAAAATGTAGTATTCTAGTATGCACATAAATTTATATTTTTAATGAAGAATTGGCACTTACTCCTCCCTCTCTTGAGCTTCAGAGCCATGCTTGTCTTGCCTGATGTCTGAAGCTCTCTCAGACCAAGTTAAAAGTCATTACAGCATTGTGATTGGTTAGTCAGGAGCTAATCATTAAGAAATAATGAAATCAGAGATTTTAATTGGTTTAGACCAAGAAATAGGCAATGTCCATTCCAACGGACGCCAGGTCTGAAGCGGTTAAGCCAGAGCAGTTCTAAATTAGAAGAAGGAAGTTGTGTGAGTATAAAGAGCAGAGTGTGGTATAAACGTCCACCACAGAGGAGAGAGACCCTGTGATCTTCTCAGCTGCCCTCACGATACTCTGCAGTGATCTGTAATAAAATAATTCCAATACCAAGCAGTGTTACAGCAACCAACAACACTTTTGATAGTCCCTCTGTAGAATGTGGTGAGGATTGGGGGATCCGCTCTCCTCAGTCACTGTAGAACATAGAGATGCTGCAAGGCTCTCTTCGAGAAGGAGCTGGTGTTGAGGTATGAACACCGAAGAACTTGCTCTGGACTGTCTCCACTGCGATGCCATCGATGTTCATGTTGTGCTCCCCTGTCAACAACTATCTCTCTTGTTTTATTCACATTCAGACAAAATTTTAATGGAAACAATTTTCTTGCTCCCTCAATTTCACTCAAACACACACACACACACACATACACACACACACACACACACACACGGGTTCTATGCATGCCCAGACAGCAGCATTTTTATGACGGCTCTATGTCACGTCCTCAGGTTATAGTGTTTTTTTAAACATTTTACACCCTAATCCTAACCCTCACTTGCAAAAGTGATTTAGTAGGTTTATTAGTAAGATGTTCCCCATTTAACCCTGAGAATTATCCCCTGTTTACAGCAACAAAGCACAGTGAGATTATCTCAGACATTTCCTTAGAGATATGTAGGGGAAAGATGAAAAAGCTATGCTGCACAGAAGGCAGGAAACATAGTACCACAAAAATCGATACGCTGCTTGCCCATCAACAAGTGGGCTTTGATGTATTTGGGGAGTCATTCACCAAATACATCAAAGCCCTCCTCAATATTGGGTTCTGCCGAGCAGCATCAACTTCAGCCTCAGTATCAAGAAGGTTCTTATGCTGTGAAAAACGTCACCTTTGTTTCGTGTAGTAAAGAAGGCTTGTCTAAGTATCCTATCAGACAACAGGACAGTTGTACTCACACAGAATAAATATCTGTTCCTGGTTAGCTCTAGAACCCTTCGGGCCAAGGCCAAGACTGGCAGGGATGATGCCGTCATCTAACTGCTGCACCGTGTCTACAGCCACCTAGACAAGCCAGAAGGATCCCTGAGGATCATGTTCTTTGATTTCTCCAGTGCCTTCAACACCACTCAGCCAGCCTGGCTGGAGAGTAAGCTGTCTGCTATGCAGGTTTATGCTCCTTTGGTTTCATGGATTCTGGAGTATCTGGCTGAAAGGTCAGAGTCAGACTGTGTTTCGGACACAGTGCTGTGTAGTACTGAATCTTCTCAGGGAACAGTCCTGTCACTGCTCCTCCTCACATTGTACACCTCCTTCAAACACAACGCAGAGGGCTGCAACCTGCAAAGTTCTCAGATGACTCAGCTGGATGAAGTTCTCAGATGACTCAGATGATAGCTGGATAAATTAGACATGGGGAACGCACAGAATATAGGATGGCCATGGATAGTTTTGATGACTTGTGTTAGCTGAATCAGCAACAGCTCAACATCAGACAGGACTGGTGGACCTGAGAGGATCACAGGCTTCTGTCCTAATGGGGGTGGGAGTGGAAATTGTTCAGGACTACAAATACCTTGAAGCGCACATAGACAATACATTAGACTTGTAAAAGAACTCTCTGCTCACCTTCCTACATAGACTTAGTGTTTTTACGAGTCTACAACACTGCATTGTGCATGTTCTATGAGTGCCCAATGCCATATTCTATGCTGTGGAGTGCTGGGGTGGGAGCATGAATACCTCAGACACCAAGAAAATCAACAGGAAAGTGGGCTCAGTTGTGGGTAAGAAACTCGACGACTTAGATATTGCAGTTGCATCGTGGAAAATGCTGATTACACAATCTGAAAAGACTTTTAGCCACAGATTTTAGTGCTCCACAGGATGCCACAGGAAACCTTCCTCCCCACTGCCATCAGACTCCTCCCTCTGTCACATACCCATAAAATCATCTGTGCAATAACCTGCTGTTATTAAGGTTTAATCTTGAGTGCTAAATCAGTATGTGCAGGAATCATATTATGTGCAACAGTCTCCCTGAGACTATGTGCATTTTCTTATTGGGTGAAGTTCTCTTATTGTCACACACACGGGCCACGTGAGCAGCAGGAGGACCCAGAAATGAACTTCACATGATCTAAAAGTTTAGCAGGTGGCATGAGTATTGTATCCAATACCTTGTTTTGAGAGAATGTTGAATCCAGTTGGAATCTTTATTCTGTTATGAGATCAAAGTGCATGAACCACCTACTCTCTTGTGTTTCTCCCCGACAGGGTTTATCGTAGCATTTATTGTTCTACTGGGTACAGAATGACAGAGCACTCTGTAAACCAACTGATTTTATCCAAATTATCCACCGTTTTGCCACCTTGACCAACATTTGACTGGGCCACCAACCAGCAGCCTGAAACCAGCAGCCTGAAACCAGCAGCCTGACCTGTCTGGAGTTATGTCGCAGGTGAAGCCTGGGACAGGCTCAGAGGAGTCCGAGGCCCCCAAAATGTCGAACTTTATCACATTCCCGTCCAGTACCGCGCCCTGGCTGCTGTGTTCAGCAGGAGTCATGCGGTCAAACTTCCCCCTAATAGGCTTCTGGACCTCCACCAGTCCGGGTTTAAGATAGCAGAATCTGCTCTTCTTGTTGTCTCGGAAAAGTGAGATAAGTTGACCTGATTCCACTCTGATCCTCTTTGAACTCTCTGCTGCCTTCAGCACAGTCAATCCCAAGATCCTCCTTGCAACTCTCTCCAACCTTGTGATCTCAGTCACAGGCTGGGATTGATTTCCATCCTACCTCACTGACAAGATTCTAGCAAGCATGGCAGGGCACTCTGTCTGCTCCGCAAAGATTATCCACTGGTGTTCCACAGGGCTTGGTCCTAGGACCACTCTTTTCTCTATATATTGGTTCTCTTTTCCTTGTAGAGACAACCAGGACTCAATCCACGTCTCAGACTGTCTGGCCGACATCTCCTCTTGGATGGCTATGAAGATAAGAAATCTTGGTATTATGCTATATGAAGATTCTCGCTGCTGGTTGACCAGATCTCCAGAACATGCAGATACCTTCTCTACAACATCAGAAGAATTAATTCATTTCTCAGCACGAAAGCTACAAAGATTCTTATCCAGTCTCTAATCATCTCCAAACTGGACTAAAGCAACTGTCAACTGGCTGGATTCCACAGAAGGTGGAAGCCACCACTGCTCAAAAGGAGAGGGAGACAGGCTTCAAGACTCCTCTCAGTCTTTGCCCCCCAGTGGTGGAACAAACTCCCTCTTCCTATCAGATCTGCAGAGTCCCTCACTGTCTTCAAGCATTGCCTGAAAAACCACCTCTTCAAGGAGCACCTGGGTGATTAATTATGACTCTTCTTTCACTTGCTTACTTCTCAATAATAATAAAAATTAAAAATCCTTATCCCCATCCCTTCATTACATTGTTTTAACTTCTGACATTCTTTGACAGGTGCAGTTTAGGTATCATTTGACAGGTTTTATTTTGGTGTAATAAGGTGTGCAGGTGTGCACTTGAATGGTGGATGTTGACTTAAGTTTAGCATTATGTGAAACAGATGTGGACACTGATGAACATCACTCTGGGTAAGAGCATCAGCTAAATGCTGTAAATGTAAATGTACAGCTATAGATCTCCTTCCAGGCTGGCTGTACCCTTTTTTAAAGGTGGAGTGAGAGCTATGGAGGGACTTTGCCTTTCCTTTTTGTGAAGAAGAAGGACGGGGTCTCAGTTCATGTATCGACTATTGGGGCTTAACTGTATAATAGGGAAGAATTGGCACTTCCACTCAGTAATATCACCCTGAACGCCCTCTCTGGTTCTTCTATCTTCTAGCTTCTATCTTCACAAGCCTTCATAGCGCTTATAATCTGGTTTGCATTAGCGAGGCAATGCCAAGAAGGCTTTACAACATCTGTGCCTACTCTTCACCTCCGCTCCCACCGCTTTAAACCTCAGCAGCCACGGGTCTCAGTCCGTTTGACATATGCAACGGTTTCCAACTTTCAATGTTTGATCATTGAGGTTGATGTACCGTCAAGCCAGTTGGGCCTGCCGGTTGTGGGCTAAGGCCCGTGTCTCCATCAAGGGGTCAAATGACTGGTTTAAACATCACCGTCTGCACCTTCCGGGATGATTGTTCCATGTAGATGACAGGCTATGGCTCTCTTCCAAGAACATTCACCTTCAAACCGAGTCCAAGAAGCTTACCCGCCATTTTATTGGACAATACAAGATAGGCCATAGGAAAAATCTTGTCACACTCGGACTCCAGCTGCCTGCTGTGCTCTGGGTCCAACCTGTGTTCCTCAGTGGGTAGGAAACTTGAATCTGGACCAAGAGGTCCTGGGTTCAAATCCTACCTCCAGCACCACCAGCAAGACCAGGGAGACTGTAGTTAGGAATGGGAGTCGCTTTGGATAAAGTCGCTTTGGATAAAGACATCTGCTTAATTATGTAAATGTTAATGCTCAGTTTATCTGGGATGTGTTCTTGCTTCTAAACTACCATCACCCATCTGTCCTATGACGGTCCTGGATGTGGGGGTATTATCACACACGTGTCCCGTGACATGCAGGAGGAAGGGGAAATGAATGTGTCACTTCATATTAAAAGGCCCAGGTAAGCAAGTGGAAATTAATAGGAAAATTTATTGAGTCTTCACTTCCAAGCCACCAGCCATCTCTTCTCAGGCCTGTGAGTACTCACCGTCATACCTTGTGTGTGTGAGTGCGGTGATTCTGGTTGGTGTGTAGACCACTCTTAGATCAAATTGCATGAACCACCAACCCTTTTGCATTTCTAGACAATGGAGTTTATTCTTTATGCCACAAGGGTATCCAGAAGTGTTCATTGTTCTGTGACACTTACTATGAGCAATAGTTTTACCAGGTGCAATATTACAATTTATGCCAATATTACTTATTGATTACTTATGTCTATTGAGTACAATAATGGACTTAGTATAGAGAAGTGCCCGGCATCAAGGGGGGGCATTCGAAGACACAGCCCCCCCTAACGAATCGCCATGCCCTCCCAGTGAGTCGCTCATATGCACTCTGGAAATGTCCAGAATGAATGTCTGCACGAGATCCCGGCCCCCCTCCTCCTTCATAGTCAGTTAGATACCTGCCCAGTAGACCTGCTCTGATGCTGGCATTGGTATAGAGTACAACAAATATCTTTGTTAACTAGTATTATTTAGAAAGAATGTATTTATCAACAGTTTTAAATCCACCTTGCAGTGATGGATTATACAGGAATATACTTTACATTTAAAAATCACTGTTTGTTTGGAATCAACATGTGAAATATGCATTTCAAAGTGACAATCTCACGTTGAAGCAGATAAAATCCTGTAAACAGATAATTATCTACAGCATGTTGTCTATGCTCGAATAGACTTGTTATTTAACAATGTAGGGCATTCACAGCAACCCACTAAAAAAACAGGGATGAAAAAAGATTCTATACGGAGGTTATGTTTGTGATAAAATCACACGTGTATGTTTTTTTTATTTAGCATATCAAATATTCTCTTCGCTGACTAGTAATGTTCTGCAGCTTGGCTTCACCCTGTAGTTCGGTAGGTCTCCACCAGATGGAGACCAATACCAATAAACATTCAAAGAGAGCACCGCGAGCTCAAAGTAAACGCTCTGAAAATTAATTCTAGACTTTATTTTAGACCTTTTTGGGTTTTTCTGGGTCTTTTTTTGCAAATTTAGCAATCTCGGTGTCGTGCAAATTGGATTGTTAGATTAGATAATTAAAATATAAATCCGAAGTGGACAGCAACTAACTCGTTTTTGCAAAGTAATGTTTAACTGTCTAAAATGATGGAAATGTTTGTATTTCGTATTTTAATGACCTAATATGATTTTGAGAAAATGATGCTGATCGATGTCTAGTGACCTATTGGGAGTGCTCTAGTTCCCCAGAGAGAGAGAAAGATAGATAGAGCGAGAGAGAGAAAGAGAGAGTTTGACGTTGAGGGATTTTCTGGGACCCATGACAGCAGTAGTGACAAAGCGGTCCCTGCAGGCGTGACAGAAGGTAAATTTGGGAACGTGGTTCTCCGAGAGGGTTCTGTGGTGGAACCTGTCTGACTGTGGAATTTGGGAAGGCCAGCGGGCTTGTTGTTGCCATGACAACGCACTCGCGCAGCGGTGTGGCTAAGCTATTAAGCTAATTTTAAACAAGTGGAGATGGCAAACTTCGACAAGTCACAAGTAACTTTTCGGGCGGAAAAGAATGAGGTAGAGACCCACTCTTACATTTACCAAAATACTTTTTTTAAAACGCGCATGAACATGACATTTTCTCATAACTCCCAATTTCACCTGTCTCTTTTTACTCTTCTTTACTCTTGATTGTGACAGTAACAGTCAACATAAAGACTTTACCTGTCTCATGCAACAGCTAGATTGAGGGAATTATTTACTATGTGGCGCCCATCTTAAGACAAAGCAAACGTTTTAAAAGGGCTTTCACTACGATTTTACACAGAAATAACCAGGTATCTTACTGCTGAGGATATAAAATACTGTTCTCATTACACTATCAGACAGCCAACCAATTGCAGAGACTTTGGAGGGGATTTAAGCTGTACTTCTAGTTCTAATTAGTAAATAACGTTACTACCACTACCGAAAGTGGGCTGATTAAGACTTAAAATTAATGTTCCCCAGTTAGTTAGCTAGCCTATCTCTATCCTGGCTGTTTTGAAACATCACTGAACATTACGACACCTATTACTATGCGGGTTCTATGCCAGATAATTATATTTAGCTGGAGCAGGTCACGGGGAGTTAATTGCCACTTCTGTGAAGCTTAAATAATTATTGGCGTCAAGCTGCTGAAAATCGGTTGCCATTGCAACGTTGCCTTTTTTTATTTGGATTCATTGCACTGCCCCAGTTTCATATCTTACGAACTATGCTAGTTGTTGTGGACAAATTAAGACACTAAACACAGCGTTTTTTGTGTTTGTTTATCCAAATATTCAAACGGCCTTATTGTGGCATGTTGCCTTTTTGTTTAACTTCTATTGTCTGGCAAATTAAGACGCAAAATATATAATGGAACATTATTATCTGGCTTTAAATCGTGCATGTAAGTTGTTGAATCAGAGCGTGTTAACGGGGGATGGGTCTCAAACTTAATGTGTGTTTTTGAATATGTTCACACTGGTTTCCTAGTAACATGTTGTCTAGACTGGTCCTCAGTCCAACCACATCAGCAACTTGATCTCTTTTTCAAATGAGTTTCTACAGCCTCCACACCTTGTTCAGAATTCAGGTAGCTTACTGAATGTAATAGCTTACATTCATTTAAACTCTGCAAGAGGACTTGAGTTGTGACATTGCTAATGCGGCTGTGTCCTTTTTTTATTTACATTGTCTTATTTAGGAGTATATGTACAATTTTCTTTGGATTCACACTCTGCAAACTAGCTGAAACTAGCGTAACCTCATACCGTGTTAAAATCTGTCAACATCTGAAATTCAGCCGACAAACCTATTTAATGAAGACTAATGTGATAATGATATGATGAAAAACTTACTATATATACACATGTAGTGCTATTAAAATGTACATAGAATAATGATTTAAAAATGTTTCCACTTATAATGCTTTTAAAATATGACCACAGTCACAGAAAACATGCGATTTCTTAATCTCAAAATGACAATTTCAAATTTCTCTTCTGGATTATGCTTGGCTTTTGTTTTCTTGTTCGTAGAAAAACCTTAAACAGAAATCTGATTATGCCCAGCTGGCATTCGACCGACCTTAAACGTTTAAAATTGGTTGAAATAATGTCAGTTTATGAAAAAACATTAATTCAACGTCAAAACAACGTTGAATACCAAATGGTTCAAATGGTGTTGATAACTAACTATGGATTCAACATAGAAATATAAATAAAATTTGAGTTGTACCTGAAATTAAGGTTGGAATGACGTTGCTATTTCAACATTGATTAGATTTGCAAAATCTAAACAAAATCCAACGGTTACCCAACACTGACACCTGACGCATCTGACGGTGATTCAACACTGACTCCACGTTAAAATGCCGGCTGGGTATACATATAGTAACATATAGTAAGAGCAACTTGTTGCGATATTTGTGGTCATGTGATCTTAAATGCAAAAAAGAAGCAATGCAGGAAAAGTGCAAAATTGCTGTGACGCCTCAATAAACAGGAACATAAAAGCACAGGAACTGTAGGCATGTAAAAAATACAAGGTGCGTTGTGTTCTTTAAGGGTTGTGGTTCAAATGCAATACACAATGTGTCAAACGTATACAGTCAGCAAATGTAGGTCTAATGCTGATCTGTACGTTCACAATTGTAGCAGAAATGTGAGCAATTGATTGTTCCATTCATTTGTGAACATAAAAATATTAACCTGTCAGACATAGTAGGAGCTCTGCTGGTTGTGGAAAACAAAAAAATTAGAACCTTAAAATGCTTTGCTACCAACTGATGTTCTGTATGGTTGGCGCTGCTGTTCTGAAACTGGCTTCAAGGGTGACTTGGAGATGAAACATTTAGATAGAATGTTTAAAAAGAATCTAATAGCATTTACAGTCTAGACATGCAAAGCACTCTGTCACTAAGTAATGTAATTCCATGCTTCATTAGGACCGTGAAGTTTATCATTTGTCATCAGAACCAGCTGTCAATAAATAATAAGCTGTAAATGAAAAGGATGAAATATTTAGGTAAAGTAAAATGATAATGTCTTCCTGTTCTCCAAATGCAAATAGCATCTTCTTTTTATTTGTTACATAGGTTGAACGTGTCCATAAAAACAGTTAAAATGTTTAGATCAGTACTCCTCCCAGTAAACACCATGGGTTAAAGCCATAATAGCACCAAAACTCTCCTGAGACAAATATAGAAGTCCTTACCCCATTATCTTTAGACCCAATTTAAACTGTATTAATGATTCAGTCTCATGTCTGTGTCCTGCCATTTCAGTGAGAGGGACTGAGTATAGAGAGAGTGTGATTAAGATTTAGAAAGGGGAGGGCGGGAGAGGGATAGTGGAGGAGAGAGCTGTGCCCGTGTTATCGTGGCACATCAGGGCATCATCTACACTTCAGTCAAAGGCTCAGCATCTCTCTTGCAAGCACAGAGGAATATTGTGCATCTACCTCCTTCTGCAAGCAACTGGTAAATAAAACGCTAATGGGGTTCTGACTGACCGTTATGGACAAACAGTTAGAAGTGTTTGTGTGTGTGTGTTTGTGTGTTATGTACCATTATGTACCATAATTACTTTCTACTGATTTCCTACAGGAGCCTGGTGGAAATGGAGAGAACACATGGTTCCGAGATTGTGGGGGGGTGTTCATCTCTATAACAAGGGTCATGTGATATTTATCATGCCTGATTCGGTGCATATCCATGCAGGATAAATCCGTATTGTTAGGGTTGGTCAGATTTAAATGTCTTTAAACTGGTCAGGTAGGAATTTTGCGATCTACTCAGGTGTATAATTGTGCCCTAAAGTCTAAATGTATTGCGTTTGTGTGTTTTTGTATGCAAGTGCTGGGGGAGACGTTAATTGACATGGCCTTCAAGCCAACTGCAGCTACTTGGTGAGCATAAAGCCTTTCATTCCAGTTAGCCTTATTCGAGTGAAGTATTCCTGAAATACTCCCAAAATTGGAATGCTGAGCGAACAGTAATGGTCCGAGTTGTTTTTACTGCCTAGCCTCTTCTGTTCCTGAACCACACGGATTCATTAACTGGTTTTAGTTAATGAATGACAAAACAAAATCCTCCCTGTCCTTCTG
>JBBKCR010000036.1:6176537-6187968 GCA_037577295.1 Ladigesia roloffi | reverse complement strand
TGTGGAAGTCCAGCCAGTAAAGAGTTGCAATAGTCCAGTTTGGAGATGACAAGAGACTGGACTAGTATCTGCGTTGCGTTTGTAGTGAGGAAGGGTTGGATTCTACACTACAGTTTAGGACAACTGCCAGCACTGGCCATTGAGAGCACCTTTGCAGTGTGCTAGAGTGGGTTTTTTTAAAAAACAGGAGATACGAGTTGATGGAAGTCTATTTCAGTCCGTCATAGTTCTTCAGCATAGGCTTGGTGCATCTTGGGCCTTATTCCTAGCTTGACAAGCACAATGTGTGTATGCATGTGTGTGTGTGTGTGTCTGTGTGTCACAGGGTTTATTAAAATGAAGATAGTTCCATTTGAATCACATAGTGGCTGTCAGTGGCTGCTCGGATTGCCGTGCTGATTAAATTGCTCTCACCGTTATTTAAAAAGCAGTTGTAATCCATCTGAGAGAGGGAACATGATATAATCCATTTAATTCCTTCTTTCTCACAGCAATAACACTGGGTAACAAAAAAAGTCTATCAAAGCTATGTAGCCCGGTGATTTTGTAATTATTTTTATTTTACACAACTCCAATTCAGTGCAGATTAATTGGGGCCTTATCTCCAATGAACGGCAGGTCACTTACCTCAACACACACAATATGCTTTATCTTAATCATCACCCTCCGCTACCTTAACTATGACCCGCAGCGCCCCACAAAAATGCATGAAAAAGCTTTAATACAAACAGCATGGAGAAATCCGGCATTATTACATTGGGTTTAATTGGTTCCACAAGATAAAACTTCACAGTGAGGTGATCAAGTCAAGAATGAGTACTGGAGGGAAGATGGGGCACAGCCATCATTTCCCAGGGACATAATCAGAACCAGGCGCACTCTGTGATGTCTATCGACATTTACAAATGCCACTTAGGTTCTCTTAAAGGGATAGTTCACCCCAAAATGAAGATCAGACGTTTATTTGCTTACCCCCAGGGCATCCAAGTCGAAGGTGACTTTGTTTCCGCAGCAGAACACAAACGCAGATTATTAGCTTTAGCTGTAGCAGTCTGGTAGTCATTTAATGGAAGTGGATGGAGCTTTCAAAATAAAAAAAAACAAGGGAAGCTCTGCTTCCTCTAATATGTCAGAAAATAAATGCTCAAATATGTCGTATTTATATTGCCTTTAGATCGAGTTCAGCTTCATGACTAGCTTGTTCAGAATCAGGTATTTATTGTAGATTGTTTGACTCGATATTCTTTTTATTCATTTCTGTGCAGCACAGAGCGTCAAACCTCCTGAAGCACAGCTTCACTGGAACTTTATGGATGCTTACAGAGGGGCGTGTCTCACTGCAGAAAATCAGTCTTTGGCGTTGGCCCTGTTGTTTACTTTTGAGTCTCTCGTCGTAAGGAATATTATTAAATGGCTTTGCCTAAATAACTATTACAATAACAATATTGTTAACAATATTATGCACAGTTTGCTAGCTGGCTGGTTCCCTTCCAAGAACTCCTTTGAACATTTGAAACAAGGTGCTATCTCAAGAACCCTGTAATTATGTTTTTATTTATAGAATTATATGTACAAATGGAATTGGTCCATATCACCAGAAAAAAACACATTATGTGCAGCAAGTTACCTCATGACTTCTCTCGCAGATCCGCTGGGACCAAAGTAAAACATGCTGTCAATCAAAAAGGGTTCCGCCCTTTAGACAGCTCCTCTAATATTAATGCAGCAGCCCAGCGTCCTGGCCCGCCCCCTGCTCCATTCACTCCCAAAGAAGCTGAGCTTCCCTGGAAGTGACGATTTTGGAGCATTTATCCAATCACTGTCCAGCTTTTCTGCAGTGAGACACGCCCCTTTGTAAGCATCCATAAAGTTCCAGTGAAGCTGTGCTTCAGGAGGTTTGACGCTCTGTGCTGCACGGAAATGAATAAAAAGAATATCGAGTCAAACAATCTACAATAAATACCTGATTCTGTACAAGCTAGTCATGAAACTGAACTCGATCTAAAGGCAATATAAATACGACATATCTGAGCATTTATTTTCTGACATATTAGAGGAAGCAGAGCTTCCCTTGTAGTATTAGAGCAGCCGCCACTAGATGTGAGGGAAAAGTATATGTTAAATTTAATGTAATGTAAATTATAGACCTACTCTCTTATGTTTAGCTTTGATTCCAAGCAGTTGCCTTTACACCACATTAGGGAGAGTTACAAAATACATTAAAAAAGTATGATGAAGTCTTTAAATTTTCGAGAGCATGTTTTGAGAATTCAGTGCAGGGGGCACAAGTTTTAAATATACCCATCAAACTTCATCTGAATATTAAATAATAACATCGTCATGATAACATCAGCTTAGCTTGCTATCATTTCCTGGTGCTGCCTATTCTGGCAAACAATACATTGTGATTTCCAAAATAAAAATTAACCATGATAACAAATATGCTCCATGTTTTCAGATTTCAGGCACACAGTGATGATTGTAACTAGCAGAATGTAAACTAAAATCAGTTTTTTCACCACAAATATGCATGTTAAATAACATAAACCCCCTGATCTCGAGTGTGGGATAAAGGGGTAGAAAATGGATGGATGGATGAATGGAAAATCTTAAACCAAAATGTCCCAATTGAACAGCATTTAAATAAAAAACATAAGTGTAAGTGTATGTCACTGGAGTTTGTCAAGTATTTCAAGTATTTTTCTATTTTATTTTGTCAAGTCGAGCCTTTAGTTTAATGTCGAAATCATGTGAGTTCACACCTGTAATAATTAAAGATCTAAGATGAAAGAAAAAGCCATTAAAAGGGATTTGATGTGAAATGTGCTTTTCTAGAGAAATGTAACAGTCCAGAATTGTTCATAGTGTTACGTTAAAGCAATCAGATATCTGAAGTGTTTAAAGACGGCATAATCTTACCCACAGGAAAATATTACATGAAATGGGTTTTATGTTGACATGTCTCAGATATTGTTTCACAATCATTGTGACCTTAAATATATTTTATTAAATCCACTCACAGTGAGCAGATATATGCAGGGTTGAACAAAAAAAATTATTCACAAATATTTTACCTTCATCAGCATTACAAATAAAATCGACGGAGGTCCTCTTGGATCTTTTTTGATATTTTTGTTGTAGACAGCTTGCCTCCTGGTTCCTATCACTACTTCATTGTAAAGGAATTGTACTGCACGTATGTGCGATTAACCATTTCACATTAAACCACTCTGAATCTCAACCTTTAAACTATGCAGATATTTTGAACAATAGGCAGAATATTCTTTCATGATGTAAGAATGCGAGTTTTTGATATACATCTACTATACATCTATTACACATCGACTCAATAAATAGCAAACAGATCTTTAGAATGTTACTCCTTTAAGCCAGATGACTATATGTAAATCTGTCAGGGTGCTGTATCCCATCATACCCGAAATATCTGACACCTGAAACCTACTTTACCTCAGGCCTTGAGAGAGAGCGGCACGGTTCGATTCTAATAAGTGTCTATTTACAACCGATGTGTTATCTCTGTCCTTCTTTGTATGTGTTTATAAATGGGTCAATGATAGCTCTGCTGAGCTTAAAACTGCATTATATTATTATAGCGTGTAACTCCTGTACCGTAGCAGCACATATTCATGTCCTGCGTTGGAGCTGGAACACAAAAGAACCTCCAGCTGGGCTCAAATGGAATTTGATTGGTCACACCTCTTTTTTCATGGTAATTTGAGGGGTGCGGCGCTATAAAAATTGGGTGGAAATGGAAGTTAATTGTAAGGTTGGGAATGTCATTTGGTTTCCAGTGTGTGCGAGACTGACCAAACCTATTACAGAAACGTGTGCAGCGCTTTGCGTTCTCATGTCCCGCTCTATCTCCCCCCTCATTTTACACTGGCTCCAAAATTCTCTCCACTCCCATTCCCTTGAGGTTGAGCGTTTGAAGTTAGCTTGCTCTCATTAAAGGGTTGGTAAGTGGTCCTAAGCCTTGACACTCATAAGAAAAGCTAAAGAATATCCTAATGGTTGTCTCTTATATGTTCAGATATTTTTTCAGGAAATATTTTTTAAGAACGATGGAGGTTATTTCTGTTTTTCCGCCATCACTAGCATGTCATTGTTACGAGCCCAAACGGCCTTGTAAGGACTACATAACATAAACGAAGTCACAAAGTCCGGTTGTGAAGTAAAAATTTATATATTTAAAATAATTAAAGAATTCATCAACAAAGCATGACAGATAAAGAGAGAGAGACATCTTGGCAGATGGGCCGTATTTATACAGGAGGGCAGGCCCCGCCTCCCACACATAACCAATCAGCCACGATCACAGCTCTGCCTACACACACAGGGAGACGCACAAAACAAGACAAACAACACAACACCAAACCATGTAACTGTCATATTACACATGTATTTTGTTTTTTTATTCTCTGGCTTTAGTAAAGATAGTATATCTAACTATAATTATGCATCTGATACATGTAAGCCACCTGTCTGCAATGACAGAGCAGAGTTAACATTGACACAAGCTCCCGGTAGCCTGCACACCCTAAGTTTCAGAGACACAGTCCACTTGCTAGCTAACTAGAAAAGAAATCTACTTTTTATTTCCCATTTACATTTAAAGACACACTAGCAGCAGCCATGTTTTGCTTAGCTCTTCAGGGATGAGAGTACAGAAAAACACGGATTAGTTAAATGGTTCCATACATGATGTGAATGACCATAATTCTGTCCAAATTTACTATGAAATAAGAAAATAATGGAGTATTTGAAACGTACCGTTATACATTTACCTAAAATTGAGATCAGGTCAGCCCTATAGCTGAGAAAGTGTAAAGTGGTGTGTAGCAGTCTCACTTGGGCAGTTTTTTCCACTCATACAACATCAGACTCCCATCTCTATCAATCTGACTTTAAAACCCACATTATCAATACAAAAACAAATTTGAAATGTACATTTACGGCATTTAGCTGATGAAATCACTGGTTAAAAATAAATCACTGGTTAACTTCTCCACAGAGCTCTATCAGCCTATCAGTTATCAAGCCTTTTGTGATCTGACACACTCACACAAGTGGGTATATTTTAGGGATGCACCCAAAATTCGGCCACCAAAATTGTGATGACACAATCATGACGTAGATGACGCAACCATGGCCCCCACGCGTCAGATTGGTTTAGTGTCCGCATGTCTGCCGTGTGGGCGCATTTCTATATTTCTAAGAATTTCTA
Organism: Ladigesia roloffi; assembly: GCA_037577295.1. Lineage (NCBI taxonomy): Eukaryota > Metazoa > Chordata > Actinopteri > Characiformes > Alestidae > Ladigesia > Ladigesia roloffi. The sequence continues at coordinate 6,182,723 of JBBKCR010000036.1, read as the reverse complement.
AGTGGGTTCACTTCTGACAGAATGGTCATTTTCCGTCTGTGTTTTTGAAAAGGAAAGACACGTGTTTCAGTGGTTACAGTTAATATATGTCAGTCTTTATTTTGATACACTTTTTTGTTTCAATCCTACAGAGAATTTTTTTAAGAGTTTATTTTTACCAGTTTTTAATACACTAGTTCTAAATGCAATTTTTTAAAGCAGTTCACTCAGAATATTAGAAGTAAATTCACTAGTTTTTTCAGGGAAGATATTTTAATGTATAATATTTCAGCTTTCTTGCTTTTAGGCTGGTTATGAGCGAGGCCAAGGAATATATTTTATTTCAAATGTTATTTTATATTGTGCATTGTCTGAATGCTAAATAAAAACCTTCAATGTTTTGTACTGATCTATTCTTTTAGTAATTTAATAATAATTTATTTCGGTTTTCAGTTTTGGTGTTCGGCCAGGGTCTTGCCTTTTTTGGTGCATCCCTAATATATTTCTTTAATATGATACTTCAACATTACATTACATGACATTCATTTGGCAGGAGCTTTTATCAAAAACAACTTACAATACAACAAGACTACTCAATTTTAGGACAGTGAGAGAACCAGAGGAGAGTACTAAGTGCTAAAATCTTTATGTAAGAGTATTGCACGATGTGGAGCTTTTCTCCGAATAGAAGTCATTAGGAGGGTTTTAAAGATAGAGAGGGTTCTGCTGTTCATTTTGTCTTAAGTAGCTCATTCCACCAGTGGGGAACCACAAAAGAGTGGAATCTGGACTGGGTTTACCTTGTGTGTAGGGGTGGCAGAGCCAGACAATATTCCATGAAGCAGCAGAGGGAGTGTGTAGGACCATGAGGCTGAATGATGGGAATAAAGTAGCTGGGTGCAGAGCCAAATGTCACTCTGTGGGAAAGAGTTAATGGCTTGAATTGAAGTTACAGGCCAGTGCAGTAACTGAAGTGAGACAACCAAGACTTGTACCAGGAGTCGGGTGGCATAGCGAGTCAGGTTTGGCCTTTTTGTCCTGATGTGGTATAAGGCAAAGCGACATGACCAAGAGACAAATGCAATGTGGTCAGAGAAATAGACGCAGGTGTCTCACCACCTTGGATGGAGTGAAGAGAATATTTTTATACTGATATTTGATGGAATAAACAGAAGGCAGGTACAGCCTGTGATCTGTCGGGGCCCATCACCACCCCAGACCCACCTCCTTAAAAAAAACCTCAGCATTAAAAATTCAACCATCAAATAAAAGCGTTTGTAATCCAGTTCTGCAGCGGTTTGCAGAAAGCTCCAGTAAAAAGGGGCGGAGCCGAGCGGAGACACGCGGCCGCCGTGAAGCACCTTCAGCCACAAGATGCGAAATCTCCGTTTGGTTCGTTTTGCTGCAGAAATTCCAGCAGCGGCACGTAGTTAAGTATTTTATATTTATAACTGCAGTCTATATAAACTCCCTCTGTGCTTCTGGTACTGTGCAGAGAGCACTGTAGTCTCCCTGAATGTGTGTTGTGTGTATCAGAGCTAAAACATCCTCAGGATAAATCTGAAACTGTATAAGGCCCCGGATCAAATTTATGTTGTTATGCTATGTTGTTGAGAGTAAATGGATTTCTATAGCATATCTTTTCTATTAGAACAATTTAAAAAAAACTTCTAATTACTTTCACTAATGTTACATTAATTTCAATTTATATGTATAAACTTAAAAGTCTTATGACGTGAGGTTTCCTTCTCTATATGCCAATCTGAATGAACAAACCCTTCTGTACCGTCTCAGTATACTCCGCTTCGCTCTTGGCTCTGGTGAAGGAAGCGGGCGGGGGCGAGGTTGGGCGTTTCATCTGTCTGCAGACTCTCATTTGAGGATATCTGTGTGAGACGAGAGGGCCTGAGGCAGCCTGTTCCGGGCTTTTTTCTGGGCTCCTGGCCCTAACGGGACTGTGTTTGGGGCCCAGATAAGATCGGATTGTGGGAAGCGGCTGAGCAAGCGGCCCCTGTTTGTTCTCCTCCGCCGTGTCTCATGTAGTGCGGCTGATTGGGAGGAAAAGGCTGAAATTGCTTTCACCGGGGCCAGGCGTTGTGTGCCGGCAGTACGGCAATGATAACTAACAATGCCCTCAGGACCTAGTTAAAACTGCATCACACGCGCCACAAAAGCACTTTAATGTGGCAGCATTAAGATGCTGTCAGTTGGCCAGGGCAGAGTGGCAAGAAAACCGACCAAAATTCATGGAGGGTCTCAGAAAATGTTTGTTACAGTCATTGCAAAAAAAAAAATGCTATTTGCAGAAATCAAGCTGAAAATTTACAAAGTGTTCCTCCAAAAGCATAACAAACATAAGGGCAAAAGTGATAAAACATATCAGAAATGTCTGTCCTTTGTTCTCCCTCCTCTCCTCTCCTCTCCAGCTCTTATGATTCTGTTGAGGTTGACCTACATCTTGCTGAGGGTTGGAGAAGGTGACTGGACTCCTTAAATGAATATATTATTTATATATATACTTATATGTTATTGTGTTATGAAGGCTCCCTGGCTCCCTTGTCTTCCTGCAAAAAATCATTAGTGACTAATAGAAAGAACATTAATAGACCACAGAAAGATCATGTGAATTTAGCTATGTAAAGACAGCATATAGTTTTGTGCTACTATAGAAAATTGAAAGTTAAATTATTGAGATATGAAGAAAAGCTCATCATAAAGATAATTTAGTTTTCTCTTTAATTATATTCAACACAAAATGTAGGCCAGAGACTAATTCTCACCCTCTCAGCCAGAAAAAAGGTCAAAATTGTTCTGAGATTGACACGTTTCCCCTATTCTCTCCAATGAGGGCAGGCACATAGGCAGACATCCATTGCTTGATAATGTTTATTTAGCACACAAGACAAAAGGCACGAGGGCCAAACCAAAATTCTGAGAAATAAAAAAGGCGATTGGGAAACAGAAGGCAAGCCAAAGTGATGGACCAACAAACTCAATATGAACTGAAACCCGATAAATACACACAAACCCAAATCCCACAACCAATGAACAAAAAGCATCATTACACATTAACACAACCCAGTCATGACTGATATATTAAACCAAAACCATGTGAACCCTGTCAACTTGAAAGTGCTATACATATGAGTTAAAATATGGTGGCCTCTGGCAGCCCACTGTTGCAACATCAGGTCACCAAAAAGCCAACCCAACTACCCCAAGAAGGGTGAAGGAAGGGTCAGCAGTGGCAAAAGAAAAGCGTCCCTTGAGCAACACCCGGCCTTCTCTCTCAGGACTAGAGCTCTCTCCCCTCTAGAGAACCACCCCACAGCCCTCCTGGCATTGGTATAGGCAGCTGGAGCCTCAACATTGGCTGTGCTTCCTTGCTCTGCGTCAGCTGTGCTCACTCACTCGGCATCGGCTGTGTTCTCATGCTAAGCATCATCTGTACTATCATGCTCAGCATTGGCTTTGCTGTCTCACTCTGCGACTTGGATTTGGACCATGGCCTCAAGGAGTGGTGAGACAGACTGCATGGCCTTGAGGAGAGGTGAGACGTGCTGCATCACCACTTGGCTTCGGGAGCTTGGCTGATGTGGGCTCCTGGCCAAGATACATTACCAGACCAGAAACTCACCTCTCAAGCATGTCCACCCAGCTATCCTGCTCATTAGCGCACTGCTTGATAGTCCTTAGAGCCAGCGGGAAGTCCAGAAGAGCGCCCCGAAATTCCTTCGTTGCCGGCACATTTACCGAGGGCTCAAAACAGGCCTCTCTGCTTGCTTCCCTCTAGCAGGTCGAGGGTCTTGGCAGGACGTCAGTGGGAGGACCGGAAGAGCACCAGGTACTCTTTCCTTTGTAGCGAGCACCTTTGCCGGTGTGCTGCAGGTGGGCTTCCATGCCTTCTTCCTTCTCACTGGGTGAGGGGGTAGCCAGTCTGCTCCTGTGTTGGCGGCCATCTCCCTTGCGATTAGCTCCTGAAAGAGCATGAAGAGTTCTTCCAGGAGCAAATCCTCTTCCTCAGGCTTGCACGCAACACAAGTGTCGTCTGCCTGTGTGCCTTTTGTTGGTTGGTCCATCTGTCACATTTTCCCTCTTCGCTCCAACGAGGGCAGGGTTGATAATCTTTGATAATGTAGCATACAAAAGGCATGAGGGCCAAACCAAAACTCTGAGCAATACCAAAAAAAGATTGGGAAACAGAAGGCAAGCCAAAATGATGGTCAGGATGACTGTGGACCAACAAACGCAGCATGAACAGAAACCCAATAAATACATACAAATCCAAATCCCAAAATATCACTCATCCTAAACACAAGCCTAGCCATTACTAATATATTAAACCAACACCCTGTCAACCCTGTAAACTTAAAAGTCCCAAATGTACAAATTAAACTATGGCCTCTAGTGGCCGCTGACCATGGACATCAAAGACGTAGGTTGCTGTGCATAAGTAATTTAATCATTAGCGCAGTGGTCCCCAAACTATTTCGTGCCACAGACCAGTTGCATGTAAAACAATGTTTTTATGAACCGCTATGTGTGTGAAAATACACAAACTCTGTAGTATATCATGTGACTGAGACAGGCATTTTTTTTTTCAAAATAAATGATCTCTCAGACTCTGATAATCCATAAAATATTTTTGATATTTGCTGAGGTCCTCATCTGATGAGTCACTCCTGTCACTTTAGCATTTAGCTGATGCTTTTCCTTATGATTTTAATCTGTCCAGTCAGCTTAATTGCTCCCTTAGATAGAAATCACATCCCCAAATATCCATGCCTGTAGTTCCTCCCATCTGCAAGATCCAAAGATCTTGGAGAGGGGCTGTCCTATTGTTTTAATCAGGAAATGTTAGATGAACAGATTTTGAATAATTTTCTTTTCCACTTATACATTGCTCATTAGCTAAGAACCATATAAGGACCTATATATTTATGCTGATATTATTGCTAAATCTTGTAGTTGTGTGCTTGTGGGTAACCATCCTCTGAGAGGATCATCTTCGTGCTTGCAAAACTGTTAAATCATAGTGCTGAAATGTGTTTTATCATCTTTTTCTCCCATAAGGCAGCTTGCGAAATAGAGAATGTTGGGTTCATTAGAAAACTCATCACTCGTTGATAGCGCAGGATAATTAAAGCAGAGTCCATTTTGCCTTTGCGCTGAGCAAGCTGACAGATTAGTTTTGTGAATGTAATGATGAAGCATGTTTTCTTGTTTTCCTGTGAAGGAAGAATGGGGAAAATGGGGAGGTTGACTCACGGTCTTATTAGAACCCACACGCCTTTGCCGATTGAGAGTTATGCACTCTGTTCGCTCAACAAATGAGATGTGGCTTCCTGTTAAATGCCTTCTCCTCCATCTTGCAGGAGCTTTTCTGAGGATCCCGAGTCCTTATCCATTTAATATATGCTTTGAGAGTGTACTGACAAATATAGATTTGAATCGATACCGTTCTAGAGTGGCTCGTTAAACTTAAATCAGCTTAGAAGTGGTGCATGCCTGCTTCACAGCTGCTATCATTAGGCAGTGGCTGGAAGATTATTGGAGAAATGTCCTTGTGTGTGTGTGTGTGTGTGTGTTTGTGAGTGAGTGTGTGTGTGTGTGTGTGTATATGTGTGTGTGTGTTTGTGTGTGTGTGCGTGTGTATGTGTGTGTGTGGACAACAGCTTTACCTGCAACTGAAGCACTAGTGCCCCAATTATACTCCTCAGATGTTGAGTTACTGTAAACCTAGTTGAACAGAATTTCAGGAAGTGTTTAGAGCTAGCTCTTTAACTTTACTGTTCATAAACACAACCTACACATGTCTGATATAGTAGAAAACTGTTTTCTGATTCAAGAAAGAAAATGGCTTTATTGAGGTCTCCACACATTTTTTTTAATAAACCTTATTCATCTCTTCAGTTAGATGTATTTTTATGCTTCAGAAGCTATTGAGAGCTCTAGCTAAAAGGCCTGTTACAGTTAGTGGGCGATCGATCATATGAAGGTATGTCCAGTCGGGTGGGGGCGGAGGGTTCCTGGAAGAGGGGACGTGATGACGTGTGTCCCGGAGCATGCCAAACAAAATGTTGTTTGATGAAGAGGGAATATGGTTCCACTACCACACATTGGTTGGTCTGAATGTTAAAGGGATAGTTCACCCAAAAATGAAAATTTGATGTTTATTTGCTTACCCCCAGGGCATCCAAGTCGAAG
>JBBKCR010000036.1:5742304-5753596 GCA_037577295.1 Ladigesia roloffi | reverse complement strand
GATCACTGATCAGTCCCTCAGAAAGCAGAAGGAGGAGCTTGTGGAGGAGTTTAACACACACTGGACTGGAATGGTTTTCACTCACGGAAATGCTGATTTATAAATAAATACCAGTGGCCTTCCTGAGCTGTTTATTGATAAAGCTGATTAGCATGTGGATGGACTTGATTAGCCAATCAGTCAAAATAAAGGAAATTATTAGCATGTTTTGCTAATAGAAAGTTTCTTTGTAAACCGTGGCTGTGTGGACAGGATTGAGCCCAGTTTTCAAAAAAATACTATATATGTGGACCAGGCCTAATTGGAGGTGAAGTAATTGCAACCAACTGGCACATCTGTGACAACAACAATTCAAAATGGCGGGGTGTTTATCAAATGACCACTGAGGCACTGACTTGATCCCTGTCCCACACAGGGAGCTAGACAGTAGAGGTGAAGCATCACAAATTAGAAGCAGCTTCAGAGAGGCAGAAGTTTGTGTTTAACCTTGCTGGACTTTTGGAAGGCACTTCCGAGTCTGGGAAGGAGAGTTTTGGCAAAGGAACAGAGAGCCTGGTGGGCCTGCGCATCTCCGAGTGCTGGTTCTCCACACTAATCTATTTTAAACCATCTGTGAAATTAGCAAGATTCCTTAAATCCTTCACCTCCAAGGATTAAAAATGGCTCTGGGCCGGAGCCATCTTTACATATGTATGCATGTCTGCTTTCCAGTGGCTGCAACCTGTCCAAAGTTGTAGAGCTGCTCCACAGAGAACATCCTAACATTTACTCCGTCTTTCAGCTGGAGGCGTACAAAGCACTGCTACCATTAATTATTAGTCCCTTTTCCTTTTTTTCTCCTCGAAGCCTTTTGTGGTGAGATCTGTTTGGTCTGCACTGCACTACAGTGTATATAAACGTGAGCGTCATTCATCCCCGCGCATAACTGCACACTCCGAGGAGGAACGGCAAATTAAGACGAACAGCCTCGCCTGCCCAAACGCATGTCGACTCCAAGCTATTTTAAATCACAAAGAGATTAAGGGTTTCGGGACCCGTCTCCTGTGAATGCGGCGGAGGAGCGAGGACGGAAACCGAACGTTTACCAGAGTTACCTGCGAGGCCTGTGCCCATAAATGGCCTGAGAGCTCGGTGCTTCGGCCGGGCGGAGGCTCCGCCAGAGACTGTACAATAAAGTCATGAGTCAAGTCTAATGAGAAAATCAGATAAATAGCAGCTGGGCTCGGGGAGCCGGCACTCCCTGACTGATTCACTGGACTCGGTAGCGTGGAGCTCGGGAGGAGACAGCGGCTCTTAAACAGTAAAATATTGTTCCAGACAACGCCCCCCACCCACCCACTCACCCACCTCTATTCCCTCCAATGTTTAGTCATCAGCGCCATGAACTAACAGGACTGTCGCCTCTGTACAGCAACACAGAATTAATTATTATTTGCTGCCCAAACACCTACGTCTTTGTACTAACACTGTGACAGATCATCCAAACAAGCCACATAGAGGCTGCGAAATCGCTCCTCATACTCCTGGAGACCCCAACCCCACACACACACACACACACACACACACACCTACGAGCCCCTCCGTTCGTGGCCCATCCACAGAGCTATGTGCCACTGAAGGGGATTAAAAAGCAGGTCTGGGGGAAATGAGAGTTATCGTCTCTTATATGAGATTAAAATGTCACCAGGCCAGCCCGCCCGTCTCCACGTGCACGCACGCAGGCGCAGGAAAACACAAGGGCACACACACAATGCCAAGTCTCCTCCCGGGGCCAAAGATTTGTAATGCAAGCTTTGTGAATTACAATAAGATTTATTGTGCAGCAGTATATGTCTAATTTTCCTTCTACCGTGGAGCGCTTCAGCTGCAGAGAGCTGACACAGGCGTCTATTATACACCACCACAGTTAAAATGTGGTTTTTACGCATACTCTCGGGGAAAGGAGCTTACAGCACATTCTGGCGGAGGACAAAAAATGATTGATGACGACAACAAAAGGCACACATAAATGGTTTTCCAAAATGTTTTGAAATAAGTTCTATTCCAGATCCCCCCTCCCCCCCATATGCACGCTGGCTAAAAGAAGTTAAACACATGAAGAGCGGCCTGCTTCCTTTTTGGATTGTTACTGAGATTTTTTTTTCTTCTTTTTTCAGCCAAACAGGTATTACTAAACAGTGAAGAACTAGAAAAGAAATTAATTTACTGTGGACGCTGTGTTTTTGCTCAACTTAGCGACTTAATGCGTTTTCCTGTTCAAAAAAATAAATAAAAAGAGGTTCATGGTTTTTTTTTTCTTACGATCCTAACTCATCTGAATCCAGAGTCATATTTTCATAGGCCTCGTTTTTCAAGAATGCGGACGAGGAGGCTGAGAGCATAAAGTTGAGCTCGGAATGGCCGTGGTCCAAAAAGATGAAAAACACAGGCCATCTGAAGGCCCGCTCTCCACCAGGACGTTCCCCGGCTCCTGGCACACGCCACAGTTAGACTGCAGGAGCACACGTATTAAGAACTGCCCTCTGAACACGTACCTGCTGTAGATCGCTAGATCTGCTCGAACAGTCTTTGGTGGCACCTTCTGATCTGGAGTCCGTCCTCAAACGCGGCCAAAAAGTCATTCGGGTTATTTAGTGGCACAACAGAATCCTGAGGAAGACACGACAGAGGGCAAAATGAGGTTATAATACATTTCATGAAGTTACACTAAAAACACTGCAGTTCTTTTTTTAAATCACCATCTCTATGAATGTGAAACCATTCCATCTGTTAAACTCCTCCACAAGCTCCTCATTCTGCTTTATGAGGGCCTGATCAGTGATCACATGAATCACATCTTATTTACTGAGGAAAAGTATAAAACACTGCTGTAATCCACACTCTCCTCTCACAGTGAGACCCGCTGGATGCTGAAACACTACTAGAAGTTCCTCCTGTAAATGCTGCATAATTTCTCTTGTTTTGATGTTTTGTCATTATGCTTTAAAGAACAATATTTTCATTTGAAAATGAGGAGAAATATTGTCAGCAGTTCTTAAAAACTAAGGCAAAGCTGTTTAGTCAAATTCTACAAAAGATAGAACCTTAGAGAGCAGTGCTCTCTCTCTTTTTTTTCCCCAAAAGCTGTATATGCAAACACTCTTCTTCTCCCTACCGAAGTCTGGAAAAAGCTTCCAGGCCTTCACTGCCAGAACAGGAAACAGTTTCTTGCCTCAGGCCATCAGACTGTACACAAACACACACACACACACACACAAGCACACAAACAAACACACCCCTGAATTTAACGTTTTCTTTCTCCCAACATAATGCACACTGAATTGTTCTGCCCTAAACTTACACCACTTCAATTCCAAAGTAGGTCATTGCGCATTTTTATTTTGAAAGTACTGCTGTATAAACAAACTTCAAACAAATAAGGAGGTTTTTAACAGCAATGTCCCTTTAACACAGTCACACAGTTACAGATCAAATATTTCTGAAAGTCTTAATATAAACATTAATATAATCGAATCAAATATAAAATCGAAGCTATATGCCCCTGCAGGGCAATTACGTTTAATATAGTTTGTTATTAAAAAAAACAACAAAACAAGTTACCCTCAGTGTCCAGAGCAAGGGGTGTGTGTATGGGGGGATAGGGGGCAGAACCATTCTACAGTCTCTGTTGGTGTATTTGTCAGCCGTCCCAATACTTTTGTTCATATAATATAAACAAAAGTATTGGGACGACTGACCCCCGCGAAAACCAGCCGACAAGCAGAACCGCGTGCTGCACGCACCCACAAGCCCAAAAATGCAACGAACTTTCAAAATAAAATGATTTTTGTAAAAACCTGTGTTAATGCAAAATAAAATAATTCTCAGAAATAAGTAAATAATTCTCCCAACGCTAATATTGTCAGAATCGATTTCACCATCAATAATGTATATTAGGGCATATGTTAAAGCATAATATAAAATTCGCTTTTTGTATAGTACACTTGTGTACAAGCTTTTTCTGATGGCAATCCTTAATATCCAAAAGGGCTGCTGATGTAAATCAGTTACCATTTGAACCAGCTTATTTTTCTATGAGACAAAAGATTCATTTGTTCAAATCACTTTTGTGAGCATCTCTGGAAAGGAGGAAACCTAGTGGGATCTCAACATCTTTAAACTAATTAGTCATAATAACTTACTTACATAGTGTTTGTCCCCCACAGACTGAGATCAGGGGAAGTAAGAGGTCAAAATGCTTTAATGTTTACCTTAAACCATTTCTGAACAACCAAATCAAATATAAAACCAAAGCTCATTTGGCCCTGCAGGCCATTCACATTTAATCTAGTTTGTAATTAAAAAAAAGAAAAAAACAGGTTACCCTCAGTATCCAGTGTCCAGTGCAGTGTATGTCGAGTGTATGAATTATTTGTTCATATAATATAGACAAAAGTGTCTGCATGAACCAGCTTATTTTTCTATGAAACAAAAGATTAATTTGTTCAAAACATTTTTGGGAGCCTCTCTGAAAAGAAGGAAACCTCATGGGATCTCAACATATTTAAACCAATTAGTCATAACACCTTCCTTACATAGTGTGTGTCCCCCACAATAGTTTCTGAACTATTTTTGTAGTATGTCTGCATTGTGCTGCTGAAAGCGGCCGCTGTCATTAGGGACCACCTTTGCTAAGGATGGGTGTACTTGGTCTGCAACAATGTTTAGGTAGATGGTCTGTGACAAAATAACATCCACATGAAGGTCAGGACCTGAGATGTCTTAGCAGGACACTGCCCAGAGCATCACACTGCCTCAGCCGCCCCACCATATGTCCTCTAGGATAGGAGAGTGATGCACCTAAGCTGGTGGCCTAGTGGTCAGGGAATTTGGTCTCCAATCAGTAGGTTGTGGGGTTGAATCCCAGGATTATTACACTATGAAACACAATGTACTGAATATGTTCTTAACTCTACCTTAATTTACCCCTGAAAATATGCCAAACACCTGAATTTGAATTAAGTGGCCATTACCTTTTAAACCGTTCCCTTAATTTGACCTTAAAAGTGATTTAAGGTGTGAGTGTGAAACCCCTTAATCCTAAACATAAGACATTTTCTTCAGGAGGCTCAGTTATTTAAGGGGCATTTTTTTAAAATAAGGGAAAAATTCAGTAGTTTTACCCCTTAATCAGCCTTAATCTGTGCACTTTTCCACATTCTGTGCACTTTTCCCTGGAAAGTAAGGAAAAAAATAAGGTTATATTAAGGGGTAAAAATAAGGGGTTTGGTTTCATAGTGTTAGTAGCACCTCTGGGGTTCCTTTGAGTAAGGGACCGTCCCCACACACTGCTCTCCGGGTGCTGTGTTCCTGGCAGCCCACATAAGAGGCCTTCCTTCTCCACAAGCATCGGTGAGCCTTGCCAGGTAAGTGTTGCAGGCTCACCAGTTTTCCTTCCTTGGAGGACTTTTAATAGGTACCATCTACTGCATACTGGGAACTCATTGAGACATCACGATCTGGCCCTTGTCAAAGTCACGCTGATTTTTTTCTGCTTCCAACACACACCTTCAAGAACGGACTGTTAATTTGCTGCCTAATATATCCCACCCCTTGACAGGTGCCACTTCAATGATTTCATATTTATCAGGTAATGTAGATGCTTGGTGTCATGAACTGTGTGCATGATACCTTAATTAATTGCCAAAATAATTGCCAGTCTAATTCAATAATGATAACTCTATAGCACTATATTTTTTGTCTTTATATTAAAAATCACTACTTTCCCATTTAAGCCTTGAATGCTATGATTGCATTTTGATAAAAAAGTTACACATTTTTACTTTTGCACTTGGCTGTAGGTGCTTCATCATTTTTTTTCCTATTTTATTAAGTTATTGAAGCTCAATATGTCGATGTCAGTGCTGTAATAGGTGCCACAGAATAAATACAGGATCATACATATTAACTTAAGCTGTTTCATTTTCAGATAGGACTAAAAATGACAGGTCATGTCCATGCATGTTAGAGGCATGTTGCCTTTACCATGAGGGCAGTTTTAGGATAGGTTAAGTGACACAAAGGTGATAGATAGTATCATGTCTGAGGTGATAGATGGTATCATGGTGGAAGCACAAGAGACACTGGGTAATTCTGCATCAAGCAAAAAAACATCTCAATTTATTACATGACAATTAATTGAATATTGCTACCACACACTTACACATACAATGATAATACACCTCATAGATGAATCTGTACCTTATAGATGACTTCATGTTATCTACAGCCACATGTAATAATATATTACATGTTTATTAATCTGACTACCCTGACTAATTAGCATAACTCCAAGTAAACATGGAGTTCTGTGTATATAGTAAGCATGCATGGAGTTTGTTTACCAGCAGCATATATCATCTGCAAGAGTTAAACTGACAATGCTGGTATATAATTTGGTATTTAAATTCAAATTGGAACATGATATTAGATAAATGATCAAGACTAAACTCACAAACATAACACACAAGATTACCATCTTTACACTGACGAGGATAAGGGCTTCAGACCATATGCTTCAGTGCTCTCCTGAAAACAGCAGCAGTTCTAATGAAGTCTCTGTACTGTGTGATTATTCCATGTGGGAATTTGCAAGATGAGAAAACGAAATAATTAATTTACCACAGCAGACAGCATCATGGTAGAGCTGTGTAGCAGACTGATGGCAGCTTAAATGCTAGTTTGCTTTGGCTAATGTTAGCCATCCATTAGATTTAAATAAGGGAACTAGCAGGATACATAGCACTTTAAACGATGTCTTTAAAATGTCGATAAATGTCTATAAATACGTCAACTGAAGTAATAAACTTTCAAAGGAAAGTGAGCTAGCTAGCTGCACGTGAGGTGCTAAGTAGCTAACTTGTTAACATTAAGTAAACCACAATTAGTTCCAACCTATCAATGTGATTGTCTGAGAGATGTTCAGGGTGTGCTTGGTAGAGATTAACTACCCTACCCTAGCCTTCCATACTTCAGATGGACAACTGGACTCTGGTAACTTTATCCTTCACATTGCTAAGGTATGTAACCACACTACAGATCAGCTCTGTTTTGCAAACAAACCTGAGATTAAAGTAGGGCTGCTCCCCACATTGGGGGTATGTTGTAACTGGTGAGGTACAGAATAGTTTACTACTACATGTTTGCTGGAGGAGCTGAGAAATCATCAGACTGGACAGTTAACTACATAGGCTAGGTGTTGGGATGGTCAATAGACCTGCTAGACTGCGTTCTGAACTCCTGCAGTTTAAAAAAGGCACTGTCCAGAATATTTTTTAAGGAGGCTGGATGGGATAGGACAAGGAGAAGTAACTGATACTTTGTGTTTAACACAGTCTGATTGGTTGAGCACGAAATTTTTGGTATCAGTCTACTGATTCCTAAGTAGCGACACGCTTAACACTGCAGCTGGCAATTTTGTTTCTACCAATCAGAAAACAAATACTTGTTACCAATTCTGAAGAACAATGTATACAGTCCTAATGTTTGACCTGCCATTCCCCCTAACTTAACATTTCATTGGGCCTCATTGACAACTGGAAAACTGACTTACAGTAATCAAAATACTGTTAGTCAGAAATTCAATTATACAAACCAACAATAACAATATGAAAAAACAGGAGAACACTGAAAAAGTTGAGGCTGACTTTGACATGGCTGTATCCATGACACAAAATATCCTACATTTTGGTGGAAGGAGTGATCAATACTAAAGATTATTTTAATACACAATTCATGGTGCTTGCTGCTTTAATTTTAATTTGGTTTTAATTCTGGGTTGTCTTATTTATATATATAAATACAGCTAGTATTGGTAAAGCATGGAGCAATTGTTTGCATAGTTTTCCCTTTGTTTTGTGTTTATACTGTTTTATAACTTGATTACATTAAATTATAGTTATATATGTCTAAGAACAATATTTTACTTACACTGAGAAGTCTCATAAGAAGCGTTAATAGGAAGCAGAGCAAGCGAGTGGAGACCCATGCTAGTTGGCCAGCTATCCGATCCATCCTGCTCGACATTGTTAGCTGGACAAAATTAAAATGTTAAATGAAACAACACCTGATTCCAAAGAACGACCAAGCGTGAGTTCAAAGATTCCTGTGTCTTTGTTCATGTGGAGACACATATCCCTGTGACAGTAATGCAGGGCTGCCAACTGAGACACACCCATCTAACTGTCTTCACACGGTCTCACGCCACACCTCAGATTTCTCACGCTGAAAATGTGTTTATCTTACTTTTCCCCATTGTGCACACACCTCAACGGTAGGTGGGCCACCGAATGTGACAGCAATCCGCGCCACATTATGAAGGTACCCCCCCCCCCTCCACTCAAAGCTCGGGATGTTGGGCAGCACTCCCCACTCGACGCTTGGCATGTAAGGCAACCCCTTCGCCCTGGACTGTTTTTAACACTAATGTTGCAGCCACACACGGCACTGAGCCCTGCGCCCGCCTGGGCTACCGAGTCATGTGACTGATCCCAATGTGCAGACCACTCATCAGTGCCAAACCCTCTCTGAAGTTGACCTAATTTAATGGCCCCCAGACGCCAGCTCTGCTCTTCAAGACACCTTTGAGTCCACTGTCCGGGACACGCTTAGGGAGGCGAATCTACCAAGGATCTACCACGGCATCAGTGACTGGCTACATCAGAAAATGTGTTTATTACTTTCTCCAAGACCATCACCTCAAATACCAACTAGAAGCTTTGGATGACAGGTGGGGGCATGCAATGCTGAGAAGACGCCACACCGCCTTCACAGGCGTAACTAGGTTTGCTGTCCCTGCAATCAGAGCAGCAAAGTGTGCACATGCTTAGAAAATCCACAATAACTGGAGACATACTGGGCATGTGGCAGGGCATCCAGGCCATCACCAACCAGCTCCACCTGCCTGAGAGGTTGAGGCCTCCCTCACAGGTGTGCTAAGTAACTTCCTTGCATGGTTTGAAGCATAAATGGGTGGAGACCAACCTGCCCCCTATCAACCAGGTGCTCTGTCTGACTGGCTAATGTGAGGAATACATTCCTGTTCGTGTGTTCAGAGATGTGCTGACCAGCAGGCAGACATCATCAGAATCTCTTTAAGCACCATCATCGTTCCAGTCTGGTTCAAAATCAGTACTACCTTTCTGGTGCAAAATAAGTGGTCAGTGTCTTGCCTCAGTGACTATTGCCCTGTTGCACACACACCAATCATCATGAAGTGATTTGAGAGGCTTGTCTTGATGCAACAGCTGCAGCCCACACTGAGCCCCCTGTAGTGATGCCATCGCCACCACCACCCTTCACCTGGTCCTCACCCACATGGGCAAAAAGGCGAAGGTACTTCCTGCGGAACCTGAGGAGAGCCCCAGTCTACAGAGGAACTCTAGAGAGACTTCTCTGTGGCTGCATCACAGTCTGGTGTTTGAATTGTTTCGTTTCGGGACACAAGATCTTACAGACCATAATAAGGACGCATTAGAATCTCTCTCTGTCCCTCTGAATATTGTGCTGCATGTTAGCCAACAGTATAATAGATAACCCCCACACACACCTAAACAATCCTCTTCTCCCTCCTCCCACCTGGCAAAAGGTTCCAGAGTATACGGGTCTCCACTGCTTTAATTTGCACAATTTTGATTTATTTCGGTCTATCTCCATTCTGCATTTTTGCATACCTAACACTTCTGCTTGCAATAATGCAATTTCTGTCAAAACATCGCATTCATTCCTCAACTGCACTGATGTTGTATCTGTTACATTAAGCCTGTCTTACTGTGGGCTTTTATTTGCCTTTTATGTGGGGTTATCGATTGGTGAAACACACTAAACACAGTGGTGTCAGTCCTTAATGCATAACTGACAGCAGTGGGCTTTGAATAAAGGAAGATTTTCCAACATGTTGATTTGTCCACATGTTGATTTTCTTTTATTTCGTCTGGCTTTTGTTGAGAGGGAAGAGAAAAAATGGGAATACTGGGGAAAACCCAATAACTGGAAGAAAAATGTAAAGGCTTGAGGAAAAGCAATAATATGTGAGGAACCTGAAAAACATTTTATATATGGTGTGTGTTTGCATTAATAGCAGATTTTCATGAGTTTAACATCTTTGAACATGTTAAATGTTTAAAAATCTAGATCACATTGAATGTATATTTAATTTACTACCTGCGATTTGTTTTCTGTAAGAAAATAGATAAAAAATGTGTATGGGCAGGGTTTTCTCATAGAAATAATGAATATACTCCCAGAGCCAATAGTTTTTTTTCTAAGAATGTTTTCCCGCTAAATGTTACAGGGATATCTGGATTACTAAACTGTAAATTATCTGAAATACAAACACTGCCACATGCAAACAAACAGTCCTGTGGACTGACATCATAAAACTGGCCAATATAATCCATATACATCAGCAAGATTGTCTAGTGTGGTATCGTAAGGGATTTGACATGTACAGGCGTGTTAGTTTTCTTGTAGGAGCGATGCAGAATTATTCCGATTTCAACCAGTTATCAGTCCAGTGATGTTCAGAAAACGGTATGTTACTTCTTCATGGCAGCTGTAAACAGACATTTAATTAAGATGTATTTGTATTTTTGTGTATATATTTTTCAGAAAACTTACATTCCAACTCTGAATATTATTGGAAAAGCATTTTAGCCTGTTAGCCAAGAAGCCATTGTGATACAAAGTTGTTTTCTGTTTAATATAGGATTTGTTTATTATGGTCTCAAGTTGTTTAATTTGAAGATGTGTTTGATTTCTCTAAATTAGGTTAATATGATCCTTTTTTTCAACTTTGCCCTTTACTTAAAACGGACCTGTCAATCAAGTGAAAGTGACATGGATGTGCAGAACAAAGGCCCAAAGTCCAAACAGCAGAAAGAAAACCTCAACAAAGAAAATGAGGAATATGAAAGCATTTTGAGAAGTTGAGTATAATATATGAAATAATTAGCTAAATTTATAGACAAATATTAAAAAGCAGCTGTGCTGGGTCTACACTTGCTGTGTTACTAAAATTAATTACATTTTTAAATATATGTTATATTTTATTTGAAAATCAATGTAATAAAATGAACAACAATAGCTTTATTAAAAAGAAAAATAATTTAAAATAATTAAAATGTTACATTGTGGCGTAGCGTAATTTTTATCATGACCATGTAATCATAATAATATAAGGTTCTATTCAGAGTTCATGTTGCTGTACACTGCTGATACTATGTAATCCCATACTTCTAAATAGATATAGTTTCA
>JBBKCR010000036.1:5730894-5741371 GCA_037577295.1 Ladigesia roloffi | reverse complement strand
GCCAAAATGTCCCCTTTGGGGAGAACAGCCGAGAGAAGTTGTACAATCCACTAAGGTGCCTAAATACACCAAAATGTGTCACTCATCTGGTATATTTTACTTATATTAATTAATACTACCATTACAGAGAAGACTCGTCTCTGAAACATACAACTGTAGAATTAATTTACCTTTAGTTTACCTCACGTCAATACTGCACATGGAAACCAAGAAGTTGCTGGTTTACATACTGAAGCCAAGCAAAAAATATTTTTTAGTACCTTTTTTGTCTTTTTTTGTCATTTTTTGTAACAATAATATCCTTAGCAAATAGCTGTCCTTTGTACTGTATAAAGAAGAATGTGAACACAAATGTGATGGCAAACCTTTTTTGTTTTTTTTGTTTTGTTTTTTAAGTTCAATTAAAAACTTTACACTGGACTGTACAAGATATGATAAACTATTTACATTTTTAGACTTTTTTTTTCTTTTTCAAAGCAGCAACAGACACTATTTTTTTTTTGTTTGTTTGTTTTTTTTTTTTTAATATCTCTAACGCCCCCGAACAATACCTGCCATGGGCCTAGGTACCTGCCGAGAAAACCGGTCTCTATGTCAAAAAAAAAAAAAAAAGACAAAAAAAGAAGAAGAAAACAAACAAAGAAACAAAAAAAAAGATAACAAAAGAAACAAAAAGCAATACGACAAAAAAAAAGAAACAAAAAATCAGGCTGCCAGCGGGATTTCAAAATAAGAGCGGCCCTAGCGACAGAGGAGCCACGCACAGTGTTGCTTGAAAGACTAGAAAAAAAACCTACAAAGCAAGAGTACCATTGACAACAGCGTCGAGTTGTCCCTGACAGCAAACTTTTACTCTCCTGAACAGCAGCTAGCATGTCAGTCCAGCATGTCAGTGAATTGTGCTGATTAAATTAACAAAGAAACAAATCCCACAATATACATCACAAAAGTCCAATGAAAAAAAAAGAATTACAGTATAAGTAGAAACACCATACACACTTCAGGATTCAGTTCTTGTACCTACTTTGCTTTTGTAAATGGCAGTGATCGGTATGAAGGTGAGACAAATGTACTAATGGACTGCTGCTGTTGGCAGGAATTCCTGGACTTTATGTTGTTTTTCTTTCCCCCATTCAACGCTAATAAGCAACATAGAGACTGAATGAAGACCTCAAACACACAGAATGGCCAAATTCATCTGTAAAAATGTTCGTCCCCACAAACTGAGCTCACCGAGAACCTCACTTGTGTTTTTCGCTTGATGCTGGTTTTAAAAAGGCGGGTGCAGTTCCACAGTAAATCCAAATAAGTCTCATTAATAAAGTGAAACCTTCTGCAGGAATATGACTGCATTGTATTAAGTGACTCGACTAACTGATCCAAAATAGGGCCTGTGGTTTTTCTCTGTCTATAGGGTATCCACCTATAGACAAGGCGTGGGTTTAGCGAGACTCATCACGGGGCGTCTTCGCCGAATCACAGCCAAGTGAGGTGCCCGGGTGTACAAGCGGCATTCAATACTGTTCGATCCAGAGTTCAGCATCTACATGAGGTACAGTGACTTGTCAGTTTTTTGTTTTTTTTTTCGTTTTTTTTTCGTCGTTTCTCAAGAACAATGAACACAAACACGAAAGAAAACCAAGAACAGTCAGATGCATAAATTATACCTTCAGTAAGAATCCATGAACAAAAATAGAATTCTATTTTCCTATGTTATATTTACAAAAAAAAAAAAACCTGATGAGATGGTGAATTGATTCAAAAAATGAAAAAAATAAAATAAAAAATAAAAGAGCGTCACAAGAAACTTTTGTTTTGAGTTCCAATTGAGGTTCAGATCTCACTGTATATTTTTTTATTATTCTTTTTCTCTGATTGTTCTTTTGTCATGTTGTACTGACACTTTTAGAGCCAACAATGGCTAATAAATACAATAAAATGTCTATATGCACTATATAGGTTTCAAATACAATATACAACACAAACATACATGACGGATAAGATGCGCTACTGAAGTCCGGTGTGTCTCGGCTGACCAGTCTCTATGCAAGCCTTCTGTCGAGTTTACTGCTCTCTCCTCCCTTAGGCAGCACTGGAGCTTAAACAAAGTGTTCATTCATCACGTGTCTTTGCATAAATAAACAAAAATAAGTTGAGAGTAAAACGACTCAAATCTGGCAACCGCGGGCCGTGCTCACGAGTCCAAACAGGTCACTTTTGTTCGTGTACTTTTCATTTCTTTTCTTTTTTTTTTGTCTCGCACAACGGCTTCACATTAGTCAGAATCGATAAAAATACCATTTATATCCAGTGCTTATAGCATTGTCTCTGTGTGAGATTGACGTTGTCTCTTTTTTTTTTTTCTTCTTTTTTTGGCTCCCTCCTCCCCCCCTCCCCCAACCCCTCTCCCATTATACAAGCGCAAATCAAGTTTCAGTCCCGAACACCAGTCCTTTTTCAACCGCCAGCCTAAAGAGTCGGTTTGGCATGGTCAAGAAAATATGTACAAAACACGTACGAGTCAACCAATCTACCAGCAAACAGATATAACAGCTTTAAATAAGACATGTTGGCCTATGAAAAAAAAACAAAAACACAAAAACGCCCCCCCCAAAAATTAAAATGGCATTACTGAAGGGAAACCCAATCAAAGCATTGTACCCTCTTAAAGAATCACAAACAAGCACTAAAACAATACAAAAGAAATTCGAGAGAAGTGCTCAAAACTTCTAAGACTTAAAGTAAATGCTTTATTTTTATATATATAATCATTCAGGGCTAAATCTAATAGTGGATGCCTCAAAATGCCATGAGCAATAAGCGCTTTCGGAACCTTTTTGACCTTTTTTGGAGGCAATGGAGTGACCAGCCGCCCCAGCCCTGGCGTGTGTGCGCCGTTTCCATCTATTCTAATTGCGGAGATACTGGTGGGAAAAACAGAAAGGTTCAAGGGCACGGAGGAAAATAGCAGGCATCATGCATTAATAATGCCGCGTTTGGGATACCAACTCGTCAGTCATTTTAATAATCTCCCACAGCTTGATCTACTTGTTCCATCTGCTCGCCAGCACCTCGTGGCTGCTCCTGGCTGCAACCTTTTTCTTTTTTTTTCTGCCGTGCTTTGATGAAGAGAGCACAATAAAAGGTCAGGGCCCGCCTGCCCCATTGTCTGGTCGCCTCTTCTGGGCACGGACAGGGGACAGGGGCCAGATGGCGGCCTCTGGGGGCAGGGCGGCCCCCGCGCGAAGGTGAGGCGAGGTGAGGGCAGCGGGGTAAGATGGAGGTGGGCAGAGCCCCCCTCCCCCGCTCCACAGGGGCCCGCCGCTGGGCCGCGGCCTCAAACAAGAGGTCGTGACCGCTGGCCGCCTCTTGGCCGTCCTTCCGCACCGGCAAACGCCACCGGCTTTGTTTTATGGATGGAACCTCGACACGGCATCGCTGAGAGCGGAGGTCCGACTGCTTTCGCGGAAAAAACAAACAAACAAAAAAAAACATCAAAGCCAAATCTGAAATCCCTGCTCTCGCAAGGGGGCTCTCTTTCCTGATTCCTGAAATTATCAGAGCAGTTCAGCTGAAAAATGGGTAAAACGTTGTAGTTTCTGTGATATTCGCTCGCCCTCAGCAGAAAACTGGCCTCTAACTCCCAGACGGGACTGGTCTGTTTTTCCTTAAGACTTATTTACCATCACATCGCACGAGCCAAGCTCCGCCTTAAGACTTTCTTGTGTAGCGATTAATTTTCACAATGTCCGAAAGACTGTAGCGTGAGAGAAAGCCCTTAAGGACTTTAACGTTTCTGCCCTGGAGGGAAAAAGAGGAGCCTCAGGATCAAATAGAACGTGCCTGTACATATTGTACAACAGCAATTTGTGATTGTAATGCCACCAAAGCTGCCTTTTGCTGCCTTTCCAATTCCACAGATTGGACGCCTTTGGCCCCTTGGCATGCTGGCCAGATTACAATCACTCTGATTAAGAACTTAGTGGGTAAGACTGAACCAGAGGGCAAAGGGATGAGGGAGGCTGGGTGACCACTGCATTGGACCTCCGAGAAAACATGGTGGAAGTGGCGAGCGAGGTCTTAGAGGCCTCCTCATTAAAGTCCAGCATCCGACGCTGCCTCTAAATTCCTGAGTACTTCACTACGCTCGTCAATAAAGAGGGGAAGGGAGTGATTGGGGTTTTTGAGTTTGTGATAAGATTGCAAAGGATTGTCTAAGACTCATGTAGTCTCCTCTTTAAGACTTAAAAAATTTTAAGATTACACTCAAGGGAAGCTTACGAAAGGTTTGGCATGACTGGATGTTAGAAATATAGCAAAAAACAAACAAAAACAATAAAAAAGAACCCAATAAAAAAATGACACAAGTGGGAGTTTGCGTAAGGACTTGAGCTGATTTATCGTAACAAATTTCAAATGAAGTCTTGCTGTCTTTCTTTGTTTAAATAGTTCAAATGAAAAACATTCACGAGCTGTTGGCTGGCACAGCATACCTGAGAGAAATATAGAACCCCATCAAAAAAACCCAAAATAAAACAAGTAAAAAAAACAAACAAAAAAAAACATCGATAAAAAAATGAAAAAAAAAACTAAAAGTAAGACTGTGAGAGCTAAAATAATTTCGTATGAAAGGTTTTGAATTTTCAAGTCCTGTCCTCCCTAACGTTTTACAGGCAATAAATCCTAATGTGTTAACGTTCATAATTAAAAACACGAGTTCAAATAAAAGAAAGAAAAAAAAAAGCCAAAAAGTAAAACACAATCAAACTGCTTCACACTTGAAGAAACATTTAAGACCAAATAGCTGTTGAATCTGTGGGAGCCACATGTGCATGCAGGCTCCTAAATAATATATTATTAGAAATCCCTCTCTTTCTCTCTCACTTTCTCTCTCTCTCTCTCTCTCTCTCTCTCTCTCTCTCGCCCTCTAATTTGTTCTGTAGGGTATTTTTTAAAACTTTTTTTCTCCTTCAGTCCTCCCTCCTCCCCCAGTGAAAGGATGTTCTTCATCAGGAAGGGGAAGCCTCAGTTGGCGCTGACCGGCTCCTGAGTCTCGTTCTCGCTACTGTAGTCCGATTTGGGCTCGTCCTCAAAGTCCTCGTACATGTCCATCTCGTCCTCTCCGTTGACGGGGTCGCTGGCCACGATGCCGGGCTCCATCTTCATGCCGAAGGTGCTCTGGATGACGGGGATGGCGGGCTCGGGGCTGGCCGAGTTGCTGGAGCAGTCCGAGGTCATGTGGGGCGAGGGCGTGGTGGTGGCCATGGTTATGGCGCCAGGGTAGACCACACCTGCGCTGGTGGTGATGGGCAGCTGAGTCTGTGGCTGCTGCCTGAGACACAAGCAGAGTGGAAAAGACACAGAACATTAGACGGAGACAGATTTACCCTCACCGAGAGCCATCTGAGACCTAGCCCGTGCGCCTTGAGGGGTTTCGGCGGGAAGATGACAAGTTTAACACCCTTAAAGGAAAACAATTACGGTCTAAAGGAAATTTGAGAATGGAAAGAGCGTCTGGTAGCGCATGCAGAAGTGGTCTCTCCTTAAATTGTGCTGTATTTCAGCGCTGAGGAATCGAAATCCCTGACTTTACAGCTCTCGGCAGGCTTTGCAAAAAAGATCTGGCCTTAAGTTACGACGGAAAGGTTTCGGGAGTAATTGAGAAAACGATGCTCGCTCCGCGGAGGGCGACACAGGCCATTGCTGCTGGAGGAGCGGGCCCTGGCCTGAGGAGGTCTGATTGATACTCCAGCGCTCGTGTTTCTGGAGTGAGGTGAGAACACCTGGGGCTTCTCCTTCGCTGACCACTCTGCAGTAAATCACAGCTGAGCCCTCTACGCCTTCACACTTAACTATAATATCCCACTATTGTCTTAATTCGACCAGTCGTTACTACCTAAACAAAGATAAAAACGCTCCAACAGGACTCAAGGTCAGATTTGGTCTCTGTTTCCCCCCATAGGAGAGAGAGAGCATGTTCTACTGGTGGCCAGTTGTGTAATCACTATGGTCTGTGTGCAAAAAGAAGCCTGGTTGTTTGCTTTAAAAGACTGTTCATTAAAATTAAGTGCACAGGCCATATAACATAGCGGACATGTCTTAACGAGCTACACCGGTACATTACTCCAATCAGGCTGATTACAGGGGTCATGGGCTCCGAGCGGAGAGCCGGCACGCGGCAGACCCTGACAGATCGGTTTCCCCTCTGCGCCTAGCCTACACCAAGCGTCTGGTTCGGACTCTAGCTGCCTGATGGGTCCCTCAGTCTAATCTTGGTGTTCTACACAGTGCACCTACCCCACAGTAAAGAACTGCCGCATCTCCTGTCTCCGCGAGCGCATCATCTGCTTGTACTCGCCTATGCGCAGCTTCTTCCCATCAATGATGCAGGTGCGCTTGGGTCGCGGCTTGTACTTGTAGTTGGGGTACTTCTCCAGGTGGATCTTGCTCAGGCGAGCCTGCTCCTCGTAGTAGGGCTGCTTCTCCTGGTTGGACATGGATTTCCAGCGAGAGCCTGCACTCAGAGACAAGACGTCCTCTTTAGGAGATTGAATTGTACAGAGAATTTACAAGACAGATTAAAAACCAACGCTGTGAACACAGTTCCTCTCAGCAACCCTGGCCTGAACAGCCATATTGGGTCCTGAAGCTGATTTCAGTTTTAAAAGACGTTCGCTGGATCTTCCCAGCGTAAAGGGAAGCCTCGTCTAAAGGCTTCCCGCTGCTGCATTAGCAGAAACAACGGACCAGTAAATATCTCCAGCCTTCAGTGTGTCCTGACTGACGGGACTTTTAGTAGCCGTGATCTATCGACTCTCAGCACTGTGGGACGAGACCCATTTAGCCCCGTCATTTTTCATGACAAACACTGGCCCATGTGACGGCTTCTATAAATCCATCTGATTGAGCCACTCCACGGCAGCACCACTTCACTGATTCGGACTGTTCTCGCCAGGATGCGGTGCACAGGGGTTGGGAAATACCATTTAAAGAGGAAAATCAACATACATATATAGGCAAATACGAAACTAGCTCCTTTACATCACATTGTCTGTGATTTTCCTACGAAGAGACGTCTAACCGAGTATTCCAGTATCATTTCATTTTCGTTTTATACTTTTCCGACGAAGTACCTGACAAAAACGTGATTGTGGAGCTGGAGTTTGGCCCCATTAAATTTATGTTCTCGCTCTCTCTGTAAACAGAAGAGTAATTCAGCCCGATCCGCATCTTAAACAGAAAACTGTTTCAGCGGCTCAGTCCCTTCATTTTCGCCTCAACAGAGTTTCAGTGTTTCATGAATGCGGTTCTGTGTCTTCTTGTTACCTGAGAACATTAACTAGGAGAAGTGCTTCACCTTTGCCAATATCCAGACAGTATAATGCTGAAGTAGCGGAGAGGTATCACAGTTTAGACCGAGCGATACTAAACTCTGGTGTCATTCCTATTTTTAATGCACCCTTTCTGACGCAAGACGAAGTGTTCATTCTGACATTCTTAACAAATATTTATACCACCGTCTGCAGCTCGGCGAAGTCGTTCGAGGATGAGAAACGTCTCTTTGAATGACTGTGCTAACAATGCTTTCGAGTCAAAGTCCTCCAACACAAGCAAAGGCATTTTCGGACAAGTTCAGCTCCCGTCTTCAACTGTTCCCTGGACGGCAGTGCGCCAGCCCCATGCTGGAGCTCAGCTATTCTTGTGGAACATGCTGTCATCCAAAACGAACAAAGAAGACCCGGCGCAGACGGAGCCAGGGCTTTTTTTTTGTGAGAATTTTATTAGATTTTTTAAAAAAGATTTTCCGACTTACCCAGGATTTTGCTGATGTTGGAGTTGTGCATGTCTGGGAAGGCCTGCAGGATTTTGCGCCGCTCGTCCTTGGCCCAGACCATGAAGGCGTTCATGGGCCGTTTGATGTGAGGCTCGTTGGGGTTCCGTCCGCGGGATTCCCTGAAGACCCGGGCCTCGGTGGTGCTGGCGCCTCCTGTTGGCCAACAATAATACTGATGTGGTTTATCTGTAGAGGCATTCAGTTTCTTACTCCCTGGGAACACCAGAGCAAGAAGAAGGAGAGAGCGAGTGCAGACCATTAATCAACTTAGCAGGGCAGAAGAGTCCTCAGCACATCACCGTGACTGGAGCTGGACCAGAGAGTGGGAGCACCCGGGAGGGGGCATTTTTCATCCCCTGCCCATCACTAAGCCAGACTAACCGACATGTTACAGGCCCAACAACATGGCTTTGTGGGTCACGGGGCTCCTGAGCTAGCCCTAGCCCTAGCCCAGAAGAAGAGACCCTTGCTTTGAAAGCCTATTAATAGGCTTGTGGTCAACAGCCATGCTGTTTCTCCTTCAACAGGTAATAAAAACTTTCCAAATAACAAATCTGGAGCCTAAACCCACACAATGCACACATCTTTGAAATGGCCATTGGAAACCAGCAACACACTGCAGTATGTGTGTGTTTTTGTGTGCGTGTGTGTGTGTGAGGGAGATGCAAGCACAAACAGACTGCAGTGTAAAACCCAGCCTCTCAATCAGGCTACTCACAATCAGCCCCCAGTTTGTGTACTTCACTTACAGCACAGGGAAAATGATTTCTGCTTGCATGTGCATTTGCTCCCTTTTATATGTGAGATGAGAAAGAATTAAATAAAAGTGGTATGAATATTTAAACAAACAAAAACATGTTGATAAACAAGGCCTGAAAAATAAAACAAACCAAAAAGGGCTTTCCATATGCTCCGATACATCTTTAATGATCCAAAAACTGGAGGAGAAGGCTCGGAACGGGGGCATGAATATTTCATGGTCCACATGTGAAGCGGATTCATTAGCGAGCCGCATCCTGCGCGTCTTGGCACGCGTCACCTGCTTGATTTCTATTCTTACCGCGGTCGCCACCCGACAAAATCCCGTCTCTTAATGAGTAATGGAGTTTGGCAGCGCGCAGGAATTAAAGAGTAATATTCGGTGCACTCGGAGACCAGGGCACTGCTAGAACAAGTAGTACAAGGAGGGGCAGCGGAAGAGGCCACCGAGGACGCTCCTTTTATCTGAAACTTGTTCCATGTATGGGGCACACACACACACACACACACACACTCAGAGAGATAAGACAGCCTGGTAGTCTTGAGAAGGCTGAAGCTGGGAGCCTACGCAGCCAGCAGGAGGCTCTATTCCAGGCTCAGACTTCTCTCAGGGCTTGAAGAGCCTGAACTTCCACCAGCTAATGTCTACCAGTCCAACATTCTCTCCAGTAAAAAGGCAAAACGTTTCCTTTTTTATCTCCTGGCCAGTGCGATTTTCTTCTCACACGGTCATGCTACATCAGTCAGGGGTCACAGGCTTAACGTGCCGTCAGCTGCGGCGCTATCAGCCATCTGAGAGGCGACTCGCCGCTCTCAGCTTCCCTCTGTGATCCTCCCTCATTAGTTCCAGCCAGACGCAGCGGCCCAGCCCCTCTACCTCTGTCTGCTCCCGACCTACGTCCTGCAAACACATGTACCGCGCCGCGTTTTGCGTAAATACACCGAATGAATAAAGAAATAAAGCTTGCCATCTCCACCGGCCACGGGGATAATACACTAGCTCCCCCACAGTACATTAATTTCATTTAGCACGCACTCACTGTGCAGGATAAATTGATTTCACTTTGTTTGGTTTTGACAGCCATGTTTATTGTGCAATGAAATGTAGTGTGGCGTGGGGCTGACAGTATCCATCAACGCGGGGCAATCTGCTGACTGCTGGGGCCAGATGAAGGCATTCATTACCCCCCCCAGCTCCACGCACCCTTCTCTGCCCCCCTCCCACCCACACCACACAAACCCCACCCCCCCGTGCTCTGGCTCTTTCAGCATCCACAGGCAAGAGGGGCGGGGGGGCGCGTCAGGAAGGGAGCCGGGAACGGTGGCCACTTCTAATTTACGACGTTCCCTGCCAGTGCCATTACTTTACCACTGACACTGATTCAGCAATTTATATACTGGCATGCATGTCGATGCGGGCATAGGTGAACGGCTTGTAAGTGCCAGGGCTCGCGCTACTGAAACGTTACACACCGGATCGCTGGGCTGGATTCTCACTACATGACAGCCATCAGTGGCGTGCCCTGTGTTTAATGTAGCAAAGGGCAGAGGAGGGTCTCGAGCGGTGATAAAATGGAGATATGAGGTTTGCACAGGAGGAGGAAATGTTTTTTTTTCAGGGTTAGATAATGTAATCACAGTTTGGCACCATTTCTCCTGAACTGCTCATTATGACATTTTGTCACAGGTGTGTGTGTCTGTGTGCTGTGTGCATATGTACACCAGATGTTTATATAACCCGGAAAGAACATGGAACCTTTCTACCTTAATTACAATTAACTCCAATTATTTATTTGTAATTTCTGGTTTTATATCTCTTATAGTTTTGGGTTGAAACTAAACTTTGGTTCGCTGTATTGCAAATAAAGTCCTTGAATCTTGAAT
>JBBKCR010000036.1:5683540-5692141 GCA_037577295.1 Ladigesia roloffi | reverse complement strand
ACACACACACACACACACACACAGACACAGACACAGACACAGACACAGACACAGACACACAGACACACAGACACACACAGACACACACAGACACACACAGACACACAAAGATGCTTTACCAGTCCACTGAGGTAATTATTATATATTCTCCTATTGCAACTGACCTTGTAAAATATATAAACACTGCACTTTAGAATCAATACGGCTAGATTAAACACTGACATGCATAATTTTAATAGTTTAATTTGTTTATATATTTGATATAAACACCTCAACTAAAACACCCACAGAAACATTGATTTGATCGAACAATATACACAAGTCAAAAAGTGTCCTATTACAGACACTAAAGCTAAAATATGAATTTTATATCAAAATATCACTAATGAAAAGTGCCATTTCAAAAACCATTTAGTACATAATACACAATCTATTTTTTAAAAATTATAGCCTTTGTTTTCATATATATGGTGCGGAACTTTAAACCCGGCTATAGAGGACCAGCAAAAAGCAACCAATCATTCATGTACCGGACAACTGGTACACTCTGTTCTGATGCAAAGTGTAAGATAGAGAGCCATGAAGCCACTAAAACTGGGCTGTGAATTAGTGGAATTACGTCCTCAGGAGTAAAGGAGTTTAGTTCCTCATAGTTCAGCTGGGGTGAAGTTTGCAAACCAGAACTGACCATCCCAGATAATCTGTAGCAAGAGTTCCTGTTAATACTCCATACTTTAGAAGAAACACTGGCTGAGAGACGGCAGTACTATTAACAATGCTGAGGGATTTATCCTAATAAGACAGTACAGTAACAACAGGGCTCTTTTGGTAAAAGATGTGCGAATAAGGAAGTCAACATGAAAGTCTGCTTCTGTGGAAAAGAGAAAAAGTAGGAGACAGACAGAGAGGAAATGCCCACATTATCAATCCAGAAAACACGCTTCCTGTGGCTGAGTGAGAGAGTATGTGTGTGTGTTTATGTAAGACAGGGAATTTAGAGAGGGATTACTTTCCTTGTGGAATTAGCACAATAAAATATGAATCATCTGGATAATCTCTTTAGCCTAAATTGGCTTTTGACAAAAACACTAAATGCTAATCGCTGGCAGTGCGGCCCCACTCTTCCGTACGGCTGAACCACAAACATCGCATTAGACTTAACAAATACAGGCCAGCAGCCAGCATGCTCTAAACCTCAAAAACTCAGGAGATTAGACCTGTGGTCATCATTAGCATGGACACTGCTAATGGGAAACACTTTGTATGCCTAATAGCCCTCTCTCTCGCCCTCTCTGAACTTTATCTTTTTTTTGACACAAAGATCCTCTTTTCATAGCAATGGCTGGCAAACTGGTTAAGAACCACTTCTCTCTGACAGTCATATGGTACATGCTTACAGAAATAGTTCATCATTTCCCAACATCTATAAGCTGTATCTGTAGTATCTATACTGTTAAAAAGTCTCGGCATGGCACTCATCCAAACCTGTATGGCTTGGATGAAATCCAGATGTGAGGTTGTAATTGGCAGTCTTACATTTGCTTCTTAATATTAATATCTCATATAACATGCTCTTTAAACATGCATACATACAAGTGAGCTGGCATTGTCTGGCTACAAGCTTCCTTGCACTAGAGAAGTAGCATTTAGTCTCCTAGCACCCACTGACAGTATGCTTTAATCAGAGAAACTTTATATTTTTCTTTGTATTAGTTTATTATGTGTTACATCTTTGTTGTTTTATTCATGATTAAACCAGCAAGAGTTCCTCTTTCAGGGTCTGTTTGCAAGAATAATTGATCAATTTCCTATAGCATTCCTCAGAATCTAACAATGAAACGAAGATATTTCAACATAGACTTCACATTTCAGAGTATTTAGCGTTAGCATACAAACTTTTAATACTGTTGAAGATTTCTAAAAGAACAAATGTAAATGAAATTTTGGCCCAGAATAAACATTTGCACATTAATTGTTTGGTTATAAACAAACTACAAATAAACTTTTCACACTTGCAGGTCTAGACTGCAAAGCTAGGTGTACTCACAATTATAGTATGCATTGTTTTTAAATAATTCAGTGTGACAATACCACTTCATCTGATGACTCCAAATAGGAACAGCACTAGAAGTGTGAAGGGTCGACTGCTCAGAATCAAAATATTTCACCTTTTCTAAAACATAAATTGTTATAAATGTCAGAAAGCATTCTAAAACCATAAAAAATAAAATGTGACTTTCATTTTTAAGGAAGACAGGCCCCTTTCCCCAAAGATAGCTGCTCAATAGCAATGTAGATTAGAGAAAATGGAGCAAATGAGATGTCCACAAAAGAGACCAAGGTGATCGTTCTCCAATATTCTGAATGTTTATTTATTGATGCTGTATCCAAATCACAACCCCACCACTGGCCATGGTGGTTGACCATACGCTACAAAGATAAGGTTTAAAGGCTCTTACTCTGGTCTCTCTCTGTTAAAAGTTTCCAACGCCTCGTCGCCACTTACTCTTCACTCACCCCCATCTTAATGCCCTTTTTCTAAAACAGTTTGAAATAATGTCCCTTTTAAAACATTGTCAGTATGTCAAAATGTCTTCCAACCCTTTCACACCCTCTCCATCACTGTGCCTGTCACTTTCCTCCCTGACTTCCTGCTAGCCTTCTAAACAAAAGAAGAGATGGAGGACGGAGGGGAAATGTGGCAGGAGCGGACGTCTGTCTGGGTGGAACGATCCACCCTGTGAGACACACTCATACACTCAGAGTCAGAGTCAGAGTTATGTTTGAGGGGCACAGGGGCAGGTTCTGTTCCACAACTACTCAACAATTTCCTGCAAGTTTTCCCACGCCTGCCCAAAAAAAAAAAAAAAAAAAAAAAGATGGAGAGATATGGAGAGCTGAGAACGAGGAAGAGTCATCATCTCTCTATGCAAGACAGACAACTTTGTTGGTCTTCTGTTCCCTACTGATGACAACCAGCTGTCCATGGCAGAGAAGGGGGAAGGAAATGAATGACAGACCCTGAATCAGAATGAATCAGGGGAAAAAAAGCAAAGAGAGCAAGAGAGCGAGAGAGCGAGAGAGAGGGTTGGGGTGAGAAAGAGAGAGAACATGAGAGCACATCTCTGCAAGCTAACATAAACCAGAGATAAGAGGATGCTAATGCAGCGTGGTCTACCAGACACATTGTTAACAATTAGCACAGTGTTGTTAGCTCCACAGATTTCCATTAGTGCAAACCAATTAGGTTTACTGAGAAGGGACAGATGCAATATGGTACTGACATCCCAATAGGCATACACCACAGTCTTCCATTAGAGCTGCGAACCCAAATCCACATCCTAACACTAAACCACCAAGACACAAAAACATGAACCAAACAGGCCTTAGTGATGTTAATGCTAATCTATTATAAAGAAGTCATAAAAGCACAAGTTAAAAAAAACAACAAAACAGTTCTCGTGAACAAAAGGCTGAAATAATGACTGACCCGGTCACGTTCTGACAAGTAGGAAAAAGTTGGGTCACCAACTAGGTGTCTAATTGTTAAAATAGTGGGCCTAATTTCAGTTGGAAAATGTCCGAAGACAATTATTTGTAAGCTAGCCTCCTATAACACATGAGTGTGTGAATATAATACCCTCAAATCTATTCTGACTCCAGAGGTATGTGCAAAACACATTCCAAGGAAATATCACAAGAACAATATTTAAATTAGCAGTCACAGTAAGCATTAGCAAGAGAAAGGAGCAGGCTACCTCATGAATGTCAGAGTGCTATAAAATGTAGATTTTACAAATGAAACAAAGCTACTCTGTGGTGGGACAGTATTTAAAAACTACAATTACATTTTATGCATATATTAAATAAACAGTCAAATAAAAACATCTCCCACACTTACATTTTAGGCGGTCTCAGGGGGATCAGGACCCGGCATTGCCTTGTTTAACTGCCATTTCATTTTTTACTAACAAAGGGGCCTTGACCCTCTAAGGACTGTGCTACAATACTTAAAAACTAATCACCACAGAACAGGTGACTTCAAAATGCCTCCAATACATTTCCTCACACCAGCAGATTACCAGTTAATTATAATAAAACCTTTAATGAGGTGCGTGGCACATTCATCTTGCTAATATATCGTTAGCTTAGTCACCGCACTTCAGCTCCTAAAATAAAAAAACAAATGTAGTTTTGGTATTGTCCCCAATGCTAGTAACTCAACTTCCTCTCTCAGGTGTGTGACTTTTACCATCTGCACTAGTTTCAGCAGAGCACCACAGGAGGAATTAAACCTCTACTGTGGTATGCTGCAGTGCCTGCTAGCAAATCAGACATTAAGTTAACTGAGCAGGCCATAGATCCAACACCACGTAAAAGTTCAATTTCACGTTTCTCTCACTCCAGCACCAGTTGCTCAGCTTCGAAACTTTCATTTTGTAACTCAGAAACAAATATGTTCTATGCTGAGAGTGTTGTTATCCTGCTACCTGAGCTAATGCTAACCAGATTTTTTTTTTTCCCCAGAGAAGAAGCTTGACCAGGGCATCCTTAAAGACAAGGTCATTTCAGGTTCAGACTAGACTGGTCCTTCCTGTGTGGAATTACATCTTCTATATTAAATAGAAACATCTGTTATAATAAGTCTATTGTATGAATAAGGTGACGTTAGAACAGTTTACATGAAATGTCTCCTTTGGCTATTTAACTGATCCATAGCTTCTGAGAGAGGGATTAAGGAGGAGACGCACACACGATCCAAGTGACAGTGTGTTCGTTCTTTGTGGAAGAAAAGCAGACACATGCAGAAACCTCTCTTTCTTCCTGTTAAATGGTTCTTTACAGAGGAAGATTAAACAATCACTCTTAGACCTGATGTCCCCACGCCATGTACTTCCCTTTGAAAATGTGCTGTGCAATACACACAGAGTTGCACAGACACACAGAAAAACTGGCCACATAATGCATAATATACAAGCATGGGATTCTCATTATTATGGATCTCTGGCCACTGGTTGTGACAGTGGTATTTATAACAGTATTCCAAGCAGCTATCTTTCAGTTGAGTAATCTGATCAGTTTGTGCATGTTTAATACGTAAACAATAGTACAGAAAAAAATACAATTAACTAGCCGACAATATGATGACAGAATCAATGTATTCCATATTCAACAAATATAAAACTTAATATTTATAGTGTTATGACCACTGTATATTCAGCTGTATGTGTGCCTGGCATCAACTGAGGGGAAAGAAACACTTGGGAGGAGGTTTTCAACGGAATAAGGGTGTGTTTTCCTTTAATACAAAACCTATTCAACTATTCTACTATAGTGTGTGTGTGTGCATGCAGGCATGCATGGGTGGCATTTTCAGTGTTTTAAAAGTGCATACAAACACATACACACAGACACACACACACACACACCCCTTGTAATGTGCAAAACAAAAGACTGTAAAAATAGTTACTGATGAAACAAAACCTACTCTAACCTGCCTGATTTTTTCAAGTTACATAAAAACGTTGTTTGTGTACATATTTGTGTTAATCTGTGTTTACATATATGTGTGTGTGTCAGCCATAAATCTCTAACCAAATAAAAATATAGGAAGGGTATAAAAAAAAAGGTTAGAGAAGGACAAAAGTGGATTCGTGGAAGTGTGACTTTTAACAACTTTACACTACTTAGAAGGAGAGGTTTAAAAAAAAAAAGACAGCATGCGATAATGGTATTATTAAATATAATAATAGCTGTGTTAAATCTAAATGTGTCTGAAAGTGCGCAGTTACTGAAGAGACTAGATGAGCTGTCCTCTTTCCTCTAAAGAGGAGGCTCGCTTCCCCTGAGCTTTTATTCCACCCACCAAACAGGGTTACTGTTTCTCCTCAGGCGAAGACTGCCCTAGTGTCCTAATACTGCAACACTCTCTCTCCCTCTCCCTCTCTCTTTCTTATTGATCTCAACACCTGTAGCATTACATGTTCTTGTGAATAAGAAACATCAGATAAAAGCACATGCATCAGTCCTGATGTATACATTTATTAAATGTGTTCTTGTGACACAGTTTGCACATTTTCTCCTATTCAAGTGATCATTCAAGTGATTCTTGCTCCTACACACACAA
Source organism: Ladigesia roloffi (assembly GCA_037577295.1). NCBI lineage: Eukaryota > Metazoa > Chordata > Actinopteri > Characiformes > Alestidae > Ladigesia > Ladigesia roloffi. The sequence goes on along the minus strand of JBBKCR010000036.1, from coordinate 5,686,014 downwards.
ACACAAATATGCAACTGCAAAAATTCAGTGCCTCACACACAGCAGCCTGTATGCCAACAATCTACACGCTTCACTGATAATGCTGAAAAAATTTAAAGTAAAACAGAAAGAAGAAGCAAAATATCAATGGAGAAATGTAGAGTGTGTGAGAACAAAAGAGGCAGAGAGGGGGGTTGGGAGAGCTTGATTTAATTTGACTGGCTGAAATTTGATTCGATTCATGAGCGCTCACATGATAGGCACTAATCGGCAGGAGAGTGAAACAGATAAAAAGGGAGTGATTGAAGAAGAGCAAAACAAGACTGAAGCAAAGAGAAAAACAGGACATGGCTGAATACGCTGGATAAAGAGAAGACTGGGCAGGTGATTCTGTATCCTAGTGACAGAAGCATTAAATACTTTTGCAATATTTTACTTTCAGCACTTCATTAAGATATTCAAGCGGATGTTGAAAAGAGTGTTCCAGCCCAAACTACTTTTTAAAGACATTGGGTACAGGGCAGCCAATCAGAACAGAGATGTGTGATCTGCATATGACGGTTGGAAGACACTATGAATATTTTAATGCTTTATGAATGCATTAAAAAAGGCATTACATGGTATGCATAATACATTACAATCCCTGGCTTGTATAATTACTTATAAGTAATTATAATTTCAAGTTAAAGCAATGTGAGGTTCCATAAGGCATTTTAAACATTTATAAGGGCATTATGAACATGAATACTGTCATGCACTATGACAGGTTTTTGTGAGTAAAGTTTTTACATAATAACAAACAAACATCTGAAACATCATGTATTCTATGATGCATGCTAGGAACGGTTTAGCAACTCTAAGACAGAACTGGCGCTGGCATGAACTGTGGAATGACCTTCCCACACTACACATTTAGCTTTTACTTTTGAAAGTATTTTTGGCCCGGCTCAACTTCCGTAAAGTGCAGCATGATAGTTTTCCATAAAAGACTGAAAGTAGTCATACATGCTAAGTGTTATTTCTTTTTATATTTATTTAAAGAAAACACACAAATCACTAAGTTGTGTTAGTGAATCATCGGTGAGATCTCTCTTCACTGAAAAATCTGATAACATTACTTAGTGTACTCTATAAGTTGAAAAGAAAAAAGTTTTTTTTTAATTATTATTATTGCACACATTACTATCACATTTACACAAACTCTCAGACTTAAATGTAAATATCAAGAGGTGTGAATTAGGGCTAGTTCTAAGCTGGAAAGAAAAAAAAACCCTGAAAACTCAAATCAGACAGAAGAGCAGATGGTGAATATACAGTAAAAGTAAAAACAAATGAAGATTAAGTGTTTAAAGAAGGATGTAAAAACCCTTGATGAAAAGGAGTTAAACAAAACAACTTGAAGAAACCAAAATCAAATTCCAAAAAGGAATCCCTATTATCTAAGATGCGTTTTTAATGCAGGTTAAAGTTTATTTCTTCAGGGGATGTAAAAAGGTTCGTAAGTTTAGAGAGTAAACCTAAAACATAAATATGGAATATTCTGCAGACTAGCGAATTTCGTATCTGTCCTAGACTGATAAATAACCTCAAGGGGCCGAACAGCAAGCAGAATTTAGGACGCCCTGCAAACTGTCTATTACTGATTTATTACATTACAAAATGTACTCTTACAAATTGTTTTTGATTTTATTACAACCCCAATAAGAGCAAATAAAAGTGGCCTTATGTGACTGACATTTAAAACATAGGTCAGATCTGATAGAACATACCACACTGGGATTAGAAAGAACCTATTTTTAAACCTGATATTAAACCGAGTTGGTAAACACTTATGGAAATGCACTTAGCAAACAAATTTGAACAAATGGAATGTCATACATCTTGTTTAGGTATCTCTTCTGCATCTCTTTCCCAAAGAGGAGGAGACCACATTAAAATAAAAAGAGTGGCTGTGTATCCCCATGTTTAGAGCAGTTTAAGAGTCCTATATTGTCAAACTGGCAAGGAAAGTCAGGATAAACTGCATCTGGAGGCAGAGCAAGACATTTTAAGGGTCAGATTTTTCTTCTGTTTATCTAACAATGTACAATTGACGGACCATTAAGAGGAGGTTCTTTTTTTTCTGCTATTGAGCAAATAAGTCACAGATATGAGACAAAACTATTTTGGGATTTTTAAACATTCTGGCTCCAACCCTCATACCTTAAACAAAATTATGTTCTGCACTCTTTGTCCAGCACATAACATCTGAAAGATTAATGTCCAGTGTTTTAACAAAGAGAAAAAATAGGGGTAAGAGAGGACAGCCTTGTCTATTGCTGCATGAAACACATATTACTGGTCCACAAAACAACTATTATACTTAGTAACAACTGTATCTGGAGAGTAGAAGAGTAAAAAAGTTTGTTATTTAAACCAGGCCTTTTATGGCATTGTTGAAGCATCAGATAAAGGAGGTTCCACTCCACGCCGTCGAAAGCTTTTTCAGCAATACT
>JBBKCR010000036.1:5647719-5661236 GCA_037577295.1 Ladigesia roloffi | reverse complement strand
ATACACGCACGAACACTCACACACACGCGCGCACACGCACGCACTCACACACACACACACACACACACACACACACACACACACACACACACACACACTCCTTTGGGCTGAACCTCTCCCTAACAGGGTCACTGACACCTTCGTACCATCTCATTATTTCCACCTTCCTCGTTCACACACACACACTCACACACACTCACATACACACACACACATAAAAAGATAGACAAACATCAAACAGACTCATGAGCATACAGCCAGAGGGAACAATAGCAGTGTGAGGAACACACATAGTCGAGAGTGTATGAGTGCAGAAGCCTTTTCCCCAGTGTCTCTGGGTTTCTGCATCTGAAAGCAGACTGCTGGACCTCCAGCTAATCAATGCTAAGTGATCCATTCATTGACTTACACAGTGCCATAATTGCCCGTGAGAGGCTGGACAGTAACTCAGTTTCAACTGGGGAGCACTCTTTCCCTTCTCTCTCTCTCTCTCTTTCTCTCTTTCTTTCCCTTCTTTCTCTCTCTTTCTTTCCCTTCTCTCTCTCTCTTTCTTTCTCTCTTTTTCTTTCCCCCTCTCTCTCTCTCTCTCTCTCTCTTTCTCTCTTTCTTTCCCTTCTTTCTCTCTCTTTCTTTCCCTTCTCTCTCTCTTTCTTTCCCTCTCTCTCTTTCTCTTTCTCTCTCTCTCTGTCTGTCTCTCTCTCATGCAGTTTTTCTCTTCAGGGTGACATGCTGCTGTTTGTGCACATTCAGAGGGGATGAAGAAGATAAAAAGCGATACACTCGGAGAAGGATGGTGATGGTGGTGGTTGGGTGTGTGTGTGTGTGTGTGTGTGTGTGTGTGGGGGGGGTTATAGTACAGTACAGCTGGCTCCCAGCCAAGCCAGTGTTAAATTCTTTCCTGGGTGTCTTCCGGTATTCTGCAGGCACATCTGTCTTGAGTTTCTCCCGGGGGGCTCCCAGGGGCCCGCTCCAGTTCAACTATTTTAATTTGACTAAACACCTGATTTATTTTATCTCTCCGATGAGGACGGCCGTTTGTCTTAATAGGGCCTGTCAACCTCCAGCTCCCATTCAGAGCGGTTCACTGGCAGGGACTCGGCCGGCGCTGCAGTGAAGGAGAGAGAGAAGAAGCAATTCTCCATTTATCATCTCCCCCAAAAAAAAGAAGCCCCCTAAAAAGCGCCCATTCACGGCGGCTGCATGTGGTTTTGCCGAGCCTGAATCGACTTCTTATTCAGACGACTACACTTGTCGTGAATGGCTTATCTGTAAAATTGATACATTCGGTCACCGATTTTATTAACCTTTGGCTCGAGCCGTGAAGGGAAACATTTAGCGGTGCGCCGCCGCCGGGGATGGCTACTGACTCCACCCCCACCCCCCCAACCCTCGCTACACACACGCCTCTTCGGCCGTGTCCAGAGAGAATGGACAGGGGGAGGGAGGGGGAGAGCTGTTCCATGTCACGGAGCGTGACCCCTCAGAGGCCTAACATGGTGCTGGTTGATTGGCAGGGGGGGGCGAACATCTGGACTCAGCGCTGACCACTCAGGATCCCTCTTCACTTACAGCTCTCGCAGCTCTCACAGCTCTCGCAGCTCTCACAGCTCACACAGCTCTCACAGCTCTCGCAGCTCTCGCAGCTCTCACAGCTCTCACAGCTCTCGCAGCTCACACAGCTCTCACAGCTCTCACAGCTCACACAGCTCTCACAGCTCTCGCAGCTCACACAGCTCTCACAGCTCTCGCAGCTCACACAGCTCTCGCAGCTCTCGCAGCTCTCGCAGCTCTCGCAGCTCTCGCAGCTCTCGCAGCTCTCACAGCTCACACAGCTCTCACAGCTCTCACAGCTCACACAGCTCTCACAGCTCACACAGCTCTCGCAGCTCTTACTCACTCAGTGCTTTCTGCTCACTGTTCACCACAGAGCTGGACCCTGAGTCCTAATCCAGCTACAGAAACATGGACACATATATAAAACATCCTATAATCCTCACAACCATCCATTGGCGGCCTCATATTTCTGATCCATGGCCTAATAACCACAAGACCTTCGTATCAAGCATCTGAACGACAGTTTGAAACAAGTAAACACCGGGATATCAAAGGACGACTTCTCAAATGTAAAACAGGCCTGAAGATTAAATGTCATAAACGTCCATTATGCCTCTGTGTGCAACTTTGTGGGTCTTTATCTACCCAGGAATGTGTGTTGTGTGTGTGTGTGCACGTCCATACACCTGTGAGAGAACACACTGGTTACAGTGTGCAGGCATTGTTCCGAGGCCAGGCTGGGAGAGGTGGGCTCAGAGGGTCCGGCGCAGGGGCCATGTGTGGGGAACGCTGCTCTGCCCAAACACTAGGAGCATACTAACAGAGCCTCCATTGTTTCTTTCTCTGGCTCAATTGTACAGAGCTGAGACTGCCCCCCCCACCAGCTCTTGCTCCTACACTACCAAAATGGCAACTTGTCACCCCCCTGCAACCGCCCCACCACCAATTTCTCCATTCTGCTCTCTAGTTTTCTCTCCAAACTCCACTGACTGAGAATGTGGCGTTACTGGGAGGCGGCTAGTGTTGGGAGGCATGTTGGGAACTCGGAGCACACAAACCCTAAATACGCAGGAAGTATCCACATAGCGAATCTCTGCCATACAGAAGTATCCGGAATAAACGCGCAGGCTGCACTCGGAGCCTGACCTTTAATAATTCAGCGTGGCACGCCATATGTTTTTTGTTGCCTCGCATTCGGGTGTTAAGAATCCTTTTCTTCCTGCACTGAATTATGGATCACTTTTAAAATGCCAATAAAAGTTTTATTGGACAGGACAGCATGGGGAGGACACAGTCTGGGTCGGCCCGCGGACTGCTGACAAAGAGGCCGGCGGTGCATATTGCATGGCTCTTAACAGCAGTGCCTCTGGACTTTCTTGTAAAGGTGTCTCCTCCTATCAGCGCCGCAGAAGGAGACAGTCTGGTCAGGATGCCTCCGCGGTTAAACACCGTGCGCTGGCCCGGCCTGAGTAATGGCTTGTGGCAGGTTAAGGGTCACTTGAGTTGACTAACAGGCACATGCCCGGGAGGGTCAGAAAACGAGGAGACAACAGAAGCAGCGAGAAACAGAAGTTTCCTGTAAGGCTTGATCCAGATGTACGCCATTCCAACAACAGGTTTGGAATTAACCTTATCTTTGTCTCGCAGACAATGTTTGCTTTAGATCCTATTAGGGGTGGAGCCGAACCCGAATACGGTATTCGGAAATGCACAAATAACGTGTTTTTTACGAATATGGTATTCCGACAAATATTTGTATTCGAGGTATTCCGACAAATGTTTGTATTCGGGGTTTTCCGACAAATATTTGTATTTGGGGCACCCCCCCATGGTCACGCGCTCGTGTTACGGAGTAGATACTCCGCTTCCACTCAACCCCCCCACACCCCCCACACCCCACCACAGTCACACAGCCAAGTTCAGAAATAGATTAGGGGAGGCGGATGGAGTTTGCACGCTAAAATTTGACTAGAATAAAATTCCGAATACCAATATATATCTCTTTTCAACAAAAACAAATTAAGATACGAATCGCGGCCGCTTTGCGCCCCCCCCCAGGTCCTATCTCTGCTTCAGAATCCCCCACACTGTATTAACAGAGGCATGTTGCCCAAATAAACTGTTATTGGACTGCACCCGTCTCAGCTATCACTAAACAAAAAGAATTTAACTTCTAAAGCTAAAACACTACATAAATATTTGGTTACCATGCAAAAATGAATGAAATAAAGTGGAATATATTATTGCGTGCTGTATTTCGCCCAGGATCCGAGACTAAGACAGGAAAACAGCCAAGTGGGGAGTGTCCAAACCAGTGGGGAGGAGTTTTATAATAAATGCGCTCTCTGACACCCGGAGCCCTGAGAAAAAAACAAAACCCCAGCGCGCCTCATCGGGACGGTTAGCTAATTCTGCATCCCAACTTTCCTCTTTCAGCGCTCCGGCCCGGAGCAGGAGACGCCTCAGCGCTGAATGACGGAGACCCGAAACAACGGGGACCACAGTGAGTGAGTGAGGGGGGGGGGGGGCGCCGAGGAGAAGGCCCGGAGGATAAAAGACACTTTGTAGGGGCGCGATTTGTTCTGTTCAACAACTATTCTCCCAACCTCAGCGCCCCGCACCCCTCCCGCACACTCCTAATCAAGCAGCCCCTAATTTGAGTTCCAAGTCCTGCAGCAGGGAAGAGAAGGCAGCTTGTAACTTTGAAGGGTCCTGAGTGAATGAGAGAGATAAAAGCTTCAGGCACACACAAGAAACAAAGAAGGAGGGGAGAAAAGGAGAAAAAAAGAAAGAGAGAGAGAGAGAAAAGGGCCAAAAAAGGAAAAGAATCACAAGGCTCCCTATTCTCTTCCCGGCCTTTGGTTGGGACAGCTGAGCCATTATGACTAAATGTGAATGACTTTTTTTTTCCCCCTTAAACGTCCCAACACTGGAATTTCTTTGTCTCTCCATCAGTCGACTATTGTGGATGCTCCCATATGCTTCAAGCCCGTCCTAAGTAAATTAGGAGGCCTGTAAAAGCAGCAATTGTGCCGGGGCTGGGTCTGGACACAGACTGCACATAGCTGGCATGCCTTACGTGGCTGGAGGCTCGGCGCAGGGCTCCAATACATGAGAAAAAGGTGTAACCGGCGCAAAACACAAACACACTAATGGTTTTCAGCCACTCCATATCCATGTACATACGTTTACACCCCTGCATGTGGACCGTGAGGCTTGGGAAAGTCTTCCTGTCAAGTTTATTTGTTTAAAAGTGCTGTAAATGAAGCAATAAATATATAAATAATATTCTTCCTAATAATATGCAGGTATATTAATGACTGGGCTTAATAAAGGGTGTCCCTAATTCATGTTTTAACTTTTATGTTTTTAACTTTTTATGTTTAAAAGTCTTAAGTTTTTAACTTCTATGTCTTTAAATGTTCATGTTTTTAACGCTTTGTTTGACAAAAAATAGGAAACAAAACACACACACACACACATACACAAACACACAGATAAAAGGACAAAGAAGCTTCACAACTAACATCAATAAGCCAAAATAACATCTCTCTTTAAAAATCAGCATTCCAAAGAGAAGGAACGCTTAAGCTATTACCTGAAACCTGAAACCCAAACACTTTCCACAACTGGATTTGGCTCTAATTTTAAGAACGTCTGCAAAAAATAGGAATAAAAGTTATGGATAGCCCATGTCATTGAGAGATATACACACACACACACTCAGGCTGTTGAATGTCCATTAGCATTTTGAGTGATACGGCACTAAAAGTGCTTCCCGTGCCCCTGAATTGAGACAATACGAGCCCCAGCTGTTTCACCTGGCTGGCTGCCCCGCGCGATGATATAAACCCGGCTAATCCTGCCAGTAAAACTTCATTAACTAGCGCGAGCAAGGACATGCTAGCACATGTCAGCTTACGGTCCACTCAAGACCTCGTTTCGGAAAAACCTTCCAGAACCAGAAAATCGGAAAGCCTCGACGTTATCGTCCAGATTCCAGCCACAAAAAGTCGCTGTAGGATCAGCGCTTAAGTGCAATTAGCTGTGTTTGCCAGTGCTAATGAGACCGCGCGCTCACATGGTTGGCTAAGTGTGAGTGTCCTTGTGAGTTGTGGTGTAAGAGGAGCTGGGACACTATGAGACACACCAATAAAATCACATTTCTCCACTCACACTGTCCTCTAAACCCTAGAAATCTGGTTTCTTTCTGCCACACTTACTTAAAAGGATGAAATTCTCCCTCTCATGTTCTATAGCCGCTGAATCCTCACAGTAGGTCGTAATGATGAAAGTACATTTTAAATGTTCATACTTATATGTATATATTTTTTCTTGTTTTATTTTTGTTTTATTTTAACCTATATTTTACAAATGATTGTACTTATTTTTGAAAAATATCACATTATTACATTTTCTCTTCTCTTCAACCTACAACCATGACAGTGGCATCATCAGTCCGTCCAAAAGAATGTCATGTTTTAGGGTGCAAGAGTAAAAAATTTATTTGAATAATTTATGAATGACATCATTATCTAACGAAGAAAAAACTTCTAAAAAACTTCTGATCTTCTGCTTCTAAAATTCATGGCTGATGAATATCAGTGAGAATAACCCTGCGGACGCGGGCAGCACAGGACCCTGTACAGTAAGAGTCTGGCTCGGCCTCCTGAAGATCCTCCCTCCCTGGTTTAGTGTGTTACAGAACCAGCCGCAGGAGATCCCTCCCTTCCTGTGAATGTGGTGCTTGGTGGTCAGACTCAGAGGCCTTGGACCGAGCCCTTCTGAAATCGCTAATTCATCATTAAAGAGAATGCCTTGACCCCTTCCTGCTTTTATCAGAGAGCCGATGAGAGGCCCTGGATGGAGACAACACGCAAAACTGGCCGTTATTCAAGGTCTCGTTCTCCTTGTGAAGCGCCCTGGACATTCAAGAATCGGTCACATGACCGATGATGTTTACATACTTTAGCCGCTAACAGTCCATGTGGAAAAATCCACTTGCGTTTTGTTGTTGTTATGATTGTTTACTTTCAAAATTAAGGCTAGTCAGGCTAAAACTTACAGGGTCGAATTTCCTTCTTAAAACGGCCATCAGTGACATTTACAGGATTATAGAAACTGCAGATCTTAAAACTGTGCCTCTGATGCAAAAACTACGTATAAAAACAGCAAAAACTTGCTAGTAGAAGCAAAAGGCACTGTAATGTACATCAAAGTAAGGAGACTTCCTCACGAAATGATTATATACTATAGTTTATATATATTATGTAAATGAGTGTGTTGATGGGACAACATCGGTGTGTATGGAAATACTGAGATATGAGAGGCTCCTAAACTGGATCCCCCTCACCCCCGCGGGCCCTAACTCACGGGGCCGACAGTAGAGGCTGGATCTGAGGACCATGACGATACTGTTGTAGTCGGAAATCCAGCGTGATAAGTCCTAAAGCACTTGGCTTGGACCCTGGCAGGGTTTAACCAGCACCACACGCCTGCCAGCGTAACCTTAGCCCTCGGCCCATCCTGCTGCACCGCGAATCAGAACACACCGGGTTAAAGAGAACATTTGTCCCAGGATCCACTCTTACCAAGATATGCTTCTAATGTGCAGATTATTAGGAGCTCGAGTTTCACCACCTCAGAGAAATCAGAGACGGACAGACGCTGTATATGGAGCGGGCGCGTGGCATGTTGGAGGTGCTTAATAAATGAAAATATTTGCCTAGTAAGAGCGCTTAGACATGTGTGCTGTGGTCCAGTGTCCATCGGAGTGATTTTCCTCTGCCCAGGAGCGTGTGTGTGTGTGTGTGTGTGAGTGTGTGTGTGAGTGTGTGTGTGTGTGTGTGTGTGTGCCGCTCTCCTGTTTGCGAGGGCTTTCAGTAAGGCCATGTGAGAGGAGGGGGAGAAAACAAGGTGTGCCTTTCTGCCGTCCCAACGCCACAAGCTAAATTCTTCAATTCATTAGGAGAGCAATGGAGCGCGGCTCGCCCCGCATTCATCTCACAAATGTGGCCCAAAGAATAATAATTTACTGTAGCTCGTATTTCACGTGGGTACATAAGGGCAAACAGTTTGCCTATTGAGGCGTCGGTGGGGAGAAAAATGCAAAGCGTGGCATTTCTGAATTGGGGAAATGGAGGAATATTTCAGAGGGCCTGATGGGTGGAGGTGGTTTCCTCTCGCTCTCTCTCTCTCTCTGTCTGTCTCTCTCTGTCTCTCTCTCTCTCTCTCTCTCTGTCTGTCTGTCTCTCTCCCTCTCTTCTCTTTCTCTCCTTCTCTCTCTCTCTCTCTCTCCCTCTCTTCTCTTTCTCTCCTTATCTCTCTCTCTCTCTCTCTCTCTCTCTCTCTCTTCTCTTTCTCTCTGTCTCTCTCTCTGTCTCCCACTCAGTCACTCTTACCAAGTTATCACTGCAGGCGTGCCTGAATTACATCACACCCACTTGTAACGGCACACTCAACACTTTACAACCTACTGTAGTAATATTACACACCACTTTACACACACTCAATCTCCGAGTGTGTAAAAGTCCATCTGAGTACTTCCATTCAGTCCAAGTGCCTGAACTGATATTTAAGCAAGTCTTCCACCTCTAGTCTTTCTGGACACGCCCTCCTCCATGTGTCCATTACCTGAGCTGATGTAAATCACCTCAGACGGATTAAATCAGTACACATTTTAAATCTGATTAACCAGGACACCGTCGGCTCTTTGTGCGAAAGCTGCCGGGAATCAATGAGTGTTTGGTTTTGTTTCTTCTCGTTAACTGTGCTGGCATGTCTCCGACACTGTAAAGCTTTTGTTTATGTAGCCTACAGGGTGGAAGAGGTTCTCTTATCTGTATTTCTACATTTTCTCTTGCACAATAATACCACCCAAGTCTAGCCAACAGTTGTGTTGGCACAATTATTGTGAGTTTAATCTCCATCAAGTTCACAAGAATCCATCATCAGAAGTCCAATTAAACACAGCTGTTCTCACTGTCCTGGGCTGGTAAGATAAGGCCTTATTCGTCCCTCCATTACTCGGCATGATTCCAGCCAAAGCCGGAGTCTATTCGCTGACATTGCAGAATTGGCAGTAAGAGTTCTCCTGCAAGCGTGTTGAGCCTTCCAGAGATCAGGCTTTGAAAAAGTGCAGTTCTGCTTGATTTGACTCGTGATTTAGGGAGTCTCATCTGGCAATAGCATAGTAACCTGGTTAGCTTTTATTGCTAATGTGAAAAAGGGTCAATTTCCCTTTTCTTATCTAACATAGCCTTGACCTGAGGAGGACGGGTTCCCCTTTTGAGTCTGGGTTCCTCCCGAGGTTTCTTCCTCCATCCGAGGGAGTTTTTCTCGTCTCTGTCACCTCACTAGAGGACTCACTCGGACCTGGACTCTGTAAAGCTGCTTTGTGACGACCTGGTTGTAAAAAGCGCTATAGAAATAAAATTTAATTGAACTGAATTGAATTTTCAGCAGAGAAATCTTTACAGTCCCTATTTACATACATTTATACCTGACCTTCAGTGGCATGCCACTCTTCACCCCTCACCATTACCAAATTCTACTCATCCTTCTCTTCCATTTGCCCGTTTCTTAAACCAAGTTGCTGAAATCCAAGTACTGTGGTTGGATTGTTGTGTGGGTGTTCTTCAGGTCAGTCTGAGGTTCTTTAATGCCCCGAGACTCAGAGCCCTGGGCACTGGCGGACCCGTGCCAGCGAGTTGCGCATGTGATCACGGCACTAGAACGGACGCCAGCGGAGAGAATCACTGAGACACTTCCAAAGCGGAGCGTTCGGAAACACCACGCTTCCCCTCTTTGTCTGTCGGGGGCTTATTTCCCGCACTCATTTCCTCGCTTTAATTTCTCCTCCCAAACATTACCCCCCATCCCGACCACCACCACCATCGCCACCACCTCCTTCGCTCTATCACACACACACGCATACACTCTCTACCCCCCACAGCCATCCGTAATTATTATGGCATTAGGCGCTCTAGAATGAAAAAACCCACTCTTTCATCTGGGCCACCAGATAAAAGCCAAACCTGTTAGGGCACACACACACACACACACACACATACAGCAGGGGCATCCAACTCTGGTCCTGGAGGGCTGGGGACAATCTCAGTTTAGTGCTTCACTGGTTCAAACACACCTGAATTGATTAAGTCTCTGCATATCCCAGTTTCCTGAAGGAAACACTACACCACCAGTAGCAGCACATTCACTAGCACAGTGTGTATTATACATATGTTATAGGCAAGTATGTCACTTTGAATGCCGGTAATGATATGATATGTTTACGGCTCTTTAGGATAGACCTTCTCAAACTGGTCCTTAGGGCCGGCCCACTTCCAAACACACAAGGTAGAGGGATACACTATGGACAATATAGACCATCCCCGAAGGTTTGAGACTAAAACTGATGCAGCCACTGTCAGTAACTGTGGGTGTTTGGTGGGATTGATTGGGTTTTTAGAAATGCGGCTTAGGGCCGTGACTTAAACATGTCGCACAGGGCCCCTGGCTCTCTTATTAGCTGTGATTCATGCATGGCGAGCAGGAGGGGGACCCAGGCTGGAATGAGAGGCATTCAAATGGACAGGCTGGATCTCGCCCCCAGACTCTGAGTCAATATCTCTCTCTCTTGTTTGCCCTCTCTCTCTCTTTCCCTCTTTCTCTTGCTCTCTGTGGTAATCCCAGGTTGCCAATAGTGTCTTGCTGTAAAACTACAGCACTCTGGTGCTAATCCAACACCGCAATATGGCACACTGATGTTACTCCTTCCTCCATTCATTATGTACTGCCTGCAGTTTCTCTTTTGAGCCCACTGTCTGTCCAATTTCAGCTTCCTCTTTCTCTGCTTATATTATACTAAGAAAGATTCTTAGACATTTACAGTCGCAGGACAATAATCAGAGTGTTATGTTAAGAAGTGCTAGTTTGATCTTGAGATGCAGAAAGAGCGTGCACCTGGCAACAAGCTTTTAAAAAGGGTGTTGGGGGGGTGTTCTGGCACCGGACAGCTGCTCTAGCGCTTAAATCTCAGATTGATGTGGATCAGTTTGATGTGGTTTGGAGAGGAAGGACAGCTCATCCTCGCCCATCTACCTTTTCATCCTAATATCATCAAGGCTCTGCTGGAGATCAGACAGACTGATAACGTGCAGACACACACAGACACATTCAATACACACTCATCTAATGTTCTGGATTAGTGCCGTCTGTTTTGTCTCACCTGTTTTGTCTAACACCCCTCCCCCTCCCATCAAACATTAAACAGAATCTTGATTTTTATTGTCGTTCCCTTGAAATAACATGTGTGTGCTTGTTTCTATGATACACATAGATGTCATGACAGATTGCAGTACACTGCAGGAAATGTAGGGGGTGGTATAAATCATCTGGTTTTTGATATACCTTCTTGATTACTTAATTCTGCTGCTGATATCTCAACAATTATATGGCAGTCTGTAAAATAAAACATCCAGGTACTGTAAGGTAAAAACATGCTGTGAGGTTAAGTTTGGTGAGAAATTCATAAAAATTTTATCTGCCCCATGGGTTACATAGTGGTTTGCAGGTCCTGCCTCCCCCTGCTGTGAACATTTTAGGTTTTCCCCTGCCCTAACACACCATCTTCAACTCAGTTATGCTAATTTGCTGATTAGCCGAATGTGTTAGGACTGAACAAATCTCCCTTTCCAGAATTGAAAGCCACTGGGGTTTCAGAAATAAATACGGCTCTGGAATATATTGGGCTCTGTGAGTCATTATCATTCGCTGATAGCTAAAGGGATTTCCCACATTTACCACATGACCTGGCATTGATAAGTCTGTCTCCCTTGCAGGTTTATTGAAGGAGGGTCCTGCTGTGTGTGTATAGCCTGAAGAGGCAGGAGGGAGAAAAGCATTCACAACAGCATAGGCAGATCTCCCCCGACATACAGCCTCTTCTTATAATGGTCCTTTCGAATAAAAAAAGCTTGTTTCTCCCTCCGACACTCTCAGCCTCCTCTCTCGATATACACAGCCTCAAACTCCCTCCCCACCACCCCCAACCATCATTGTGAAGTCCTGTCTTTGCCCAGTGTTCAAACGTTATCCTCGCACTACAAAGCGCCGGAGCTAGAGACAGAGGAAGCCCAGTAGTTCTCCGGCTTTTGATATCTCCAAGGCTGTGCTCTCAAGGCTACCCTGTTATTATCGGCATACAGGAAACATAGCGGGGAAAAAAACGAGGCTGCCTGGTTGCATCAGTGTGTGTCTGTTTGTGTGTGTGTGTGTGTATGTGTGTGTTGGAGGGATGAGTACTTTGAAGAACAGCCTTGAAAGTGGGGTACTGGCGATGAGAACGAGAGTCTCGAGAGCTCTTCAGGAGACAAGGTTAAGTGCAGCTGATCCATTTAGCTGCAGAAAGTGGCACGTGATTGGCCAGTGGAAGTCCAGCGGGTGTCTTTCAGCCTGGGTGGATGCATTTGGAGCTCATGGCTTTCCTTTGGGGGGAAATTTAGTCCTTTCCTAAGTAGCTGATCTGCTATCAGTCATCCTACTTTGCAGAAATCCCTTGTTCCATTAGATGCCGATCGATGGTGAACTAAGCACTATACCCACCGATTGATCTGTTTACTCTTTGTTTTTACATCTAACCATTGTAGCAGTCAAGTTTGGGCTCCCTTTCTATTCCTGAACATTCTATTTCTGGGTCTGTTTACTGGTAAGCCTCTGAATTCGGAGTAAAAATCAATGGTCAACATTTGTATCTCGCCCGCTCGTATTCTTTTCTTTGGGTGTCACGTTGCACCTGACTCACGCTCGTGTAGCTGTAGGTCAAAATGTGTTGAAATAAGCCCAGAGTTAAGAATGCTCAAACATTCCGGAGCTCCGCCAGACTGTGGCCATTGTCCTCCTCCTCTCAGAAGGTAAACATTCACTAAAGGACAGTGTACTGTCACAGAGGGAAGAAAAGGTTTTATTGCCTGGAATGGATGGATATTTGGTTAGTTGAACATACCCCAAGGCCAAAGCAGCTGCCAACCCCTCCTCTCCAGTTAACTGTCTGGTGATCCTAACATCCGTACGTCCCAACAGATCCATATCAGGGTTTTTCCTTCCTCTTAATCTTTATTGCCAACAGTTGTCATTGCCAGAATTTGTTCCTGAGCTAAAGCTAATAAATACTTTTCAAGCTACTTAGAGGGCATCAACAAAATCAAACGTGTTTGTATTCAAAACATTCTGACCAGGGGGAACTGTTTCTCCATTTTACTGTCAGTTCCTCTCTTTGGTTTCTATTCCTCAGGATTTTTGCCCACTAGCTTCCTCAGCTGGAGCTTCTGGGTTGTGCCAATGAACACAAGTGAACAATATAGAGGGTTGTAGACATGCAGAGTTTGGTGATTTCTTTGCTCTGGTGATTAGGTGATGAGTTGAATCAGGTTTGAGCAGTATGCTGTGCTGGACTCCAGCACTTTGGCCCTCCACCAGGCTACCATGTGCTAACTAGCAATCTGTAGATTACTTCCATGGAGGTGATCGGAACCATGCCTTCCTTCCCACACAATAAAAGTGCAGCCATCTGTACAGTTCGGCTTGGCTCCCAGTGTTGCGGCAAAACCCTCCATCGCCTTAGCCTGCAGAGCTTCTCGTTGGAGCGCCCAAATGTTGACCAGTTTGTGGATATGTTTTGCCTCAATAGTCACTGTATGTGCCAAAATCGAGTGAATTTCTGCTTTGTGCTGCCTTTCAGTTTAGTTTCAGCTTTATTTGTCATATGCATGTTAGCACAGGGACAACACTGCAATGAAAGGTGATTGACGAGAGAAGACAAGTCACTCAGCAATATACCTGACAATATAACGTTAAAAGGATAGTTCATCCTAAAATGAAAATTTGATGTTTATTTGCTTACCCCAAGGGCATCCAAGTCGAAGGTGACTTTGTTTCCTCAGCAGAACACAAACGCAGATTAT
>JBBKCR010000036.1:5624305-5637314 GCA_037577295.1 Ladigesia roloffi | reverse complement strand
AGAGAGGAAGAGAGAGATGGAGACAGAGAGAGGGAGAGAGAGGAAGAGAGAAAAGGGGGTGAGATAAAAAGAGAGAGAGAGAGAGAGAGAGAGAGGGAGAGAGAGAGAGAGAGGGAGAGAGGAAGAGAGAGAGGGAGAGAGAGGAAGAGAGAGAAGGAGAAAAAGGAAGAGAGAGAGGGAGAGAGAGGAAGAGAGAGGAAGGTGCGGGATGAAGTATTACAGCTCCACTTGAAGGCGTCCCAGGTTGGAGGGCACACTCCTAAGGAACGTGGCTGTTTGGTTAATAATGATCTTCTAAGCGCTCTCGAGAGCAACAGTTCTAATAACGCTGGGACAGAAAAGGTTTGCAGAAGAAAGAGAAGCAGTCAAGCAGCCAAGGTCAAGAGAATATCGAGAGTTGTGTTCCATTTATCCAGGACAACAAGTTATTCCAGACATTCCCATCTCAGGCACAGACTCCGGGCTGATCGGGATGTGTGTATGCCTGCGTGTGTGTGTGAGGTTTTTTTTGACAATAGCGATACGGCAGTAAATCAAACCAGGAGTCTGCTTTCCCCTCTTGCCTTCCTCTCGCCTCATGAAAACAAACTGGAGACAGAGACTTAGAAAAAAACAGAGAAAACCTGCAGGCGTGGGGGGGGAAGGGGAGGGTATCTTCTGAATGTCTTAATCACAGAGCCACTAAAACAAGACGCCATCATCACACAAAATAAGAGCATAATAATTACAAGAGGCAGACAGGAAAGTGAAACGCCATAAGGAAACATGTTTTGTCGCTCCCGTCGGCAGTCCTACAGACAACAGCTGGCTGCGGTGGCATCGGCGAACGCTCCTGAAGTCTCCATAATCACGTCCTTATTGAAGGGAGGACAAAAAGGGCACTAATTGCAAGGGAGCAATCTAAACGTAATAGGTTACACACCCGGGCGATGCTGCACAATGCCAGGCGCTAATATGGAGAAACAAGTTGTAAAGAAAAGAGGGAGAGAAAGAGAGAGAGAGAGAGAAACGAAGAAAGACAGAAGGAACCGCACCACAACATGGTGTACAACACTGGCTTGTCGCTCATTTTCTGCCAATTATCCTCCCTCCCTGTCAACAGTTTTAATAACCTCTATCATTTCCAGAAGACTTTTTTTCTTTTCTTTTTTTCTCTCTCTTTTTTTTTTTTGCCTCGGTTAAATAATTTCGCCTCTTTAATATGCAAATGCGCCCGTCGGCATGCATGGGTGAAGAGGCTCCAGCTTCTTGAGATGTGTCAGTATAGTGTGGAGCACCTGCACCTTGGGGAAGGCTTGATTTAATTGACACCTAATACTGTTCATTATTCCACTTAGTGAACACCTCTGTTAGTCACCTGTAGGCTGCACCAACCCCTGGCGGCCTCTTCCGCTTGTCAACAGCTTCTATAAATACATACGACTGTCCTTAACTATTCCTGTAAAGAGGGAAAAGGAAAAAAATCAAGAAGAATAAAAGTGAAGAAAAGCCACGAAATTTAAAATCGTATTCTCTTTAATCGCGCATAATTATTCTCGACCACAAAATAAATTTTAGCGCTGCGTTTTCAAGCCTCCCCGGGCGATACTGGCTCATAAACGTGATTGTTCTCTAACCACAGCTTCACCCCTGTACCTGACGCTATATAATTCAAGGCGAACCGTTTCATGGTAATAACAGGTGCAGAGCTAAGGTGCAGTTCTTGATGTTGGGTCACGGCAGCGGGAACAAAAGTGCCATAAAAAACGCTGGGCGGTAAGAGTAGCTCATAACAGGCCACGGGCCTGACTGGAGTGTGTGGCCGAGGTTCTGCGTCAGCCGGTTCTCCGGTTCTAGCTGAGAGAAGGTACTGAGATCGCAGCCCGGCTGCGGCGTGTACCCGACCTGACCTCGCCGGATGAGGCGCGTGTCCGTCAGGCGGATATGAATCAACTGCTCCCGGGAGGCCTCACCTCTGGAGCGGGTCGGTGTGTGACCTCGTGGCCAATCTATTTTATTGCAGGGCCTACCGCTAATCAGCCTTGAATTATTAAAGCCAGCAGCCGATGATGATCAATTCATGCAGATCGCGAGGCCGCTTCATCAGGAAAGGCTGAGGCAGGAGGAACTCTCCCAGCGCAGGGGGGGGTACAGTAAACCACATGGCCCGAGGGAAAACCATGCAGCTTTTCTACTTGCGTAAAAAAGGGAGAAACAACGAGAACGTCGTTCATCTGCTTTACAGAGATTTTACATCTATGCCATTTATCCAAAGGGACTTCCGTTCCCTACCTACAGGGGGCAGTCTCCCTGGAGCAACTTGGGGAGGAACCCAGTGGTAGTAATGAAGGTATGATTCGAACCCATGGCGTCTTGGTCCAGGGGCAAGTCTCCTAGCCACTGAGCTCCACCACCCCGTTGTCGTGTTAGGCCACGCCCCCTTTGTACCCCGAGTGCATCTCCAGGTCTTCTCAGGCTCCTCACGTCCAGAAAGAACGGCGGTGAGTTATAAACAGGGGTGAGGCCGGGGCGGGGCGGGGCCAGGCAGCGGAGCGGCCAGCGTCTTCTGAAGGCAGCTGTCCGGACGAAGACCGACTCGAGGTTAACAAAAAAAAAAAAACAGGGCCCCAGGGCCTCCCTCTCCCTCCAGCAGGGAAAACTGAGAGAAAATTAAAACAAAGTTGAAAGAGCAAAGAAGATGGCAAGGAGGAAGTACGAGTCAAGGATCCTGGAGAGGGAGTGGCAAAGGAGAAAGTGTGGGGAGGAGGGGGCAGAAGAGGGGGTGGGGGTGCAGGGTGGGCATGAGGAATAAAAAAACAAAAAATCCAATCAAAACTTAGCAGGCAGAGATGAGGAGCCAAGATAAGCCCATACTCCGAGCCCCCAAAACTGCAATCTCCTCTTAAGCTGGAAAGTGGCAGCTGGCAGAACAGCTGGCGAATAGGATTAATGTCAGAAGAATAAAATAAAACTCAACATATGTCTGAGCCCGAGGTGTCGGGCCTGCGCGTGATTGTGCCCCGATGGACGCCATGTGTACAGATCGGTGGCTCGCCGGCGCCCACCTCCCCCCAAAAGCCCCACAAGGTCACTTTACAATAAATAAATAAATAAATAAATGCTATTTAATGCTTGGACAGCAAAATAAACTTCCTCTCGCACTCGGGCTCTCCATCCATCTGCTGTCTGTCCGACAGAGGCGGGTCACGATACGCCCGGCCCGGCCCGGCCCGGCCATCAGGGATCTTGCATAACGGACTCAACCTTTCTGGAGAATGGAAACAATTAGGCAGCGAGGAAAAGCCGAGGAAAGCGCCTTGCCAATATTCCCGGTGAACTGATGATCGGATTGGAGCGTGTTGTGATGTGATGAGGAACTAAAATACTCTCTTTCCTTGGAAGGTAAATAAATTAGGTGGTAAAAAAAAAAAAAAAAATATATATATACAATGGCAGGATCTGGCGAAAACTTTGTGATGAGGGATTTCGGCACTGGTGGAGACGAGCGTTAAGCGGGGATGTGTGGACTTAATTTTAATTTATAATTTCCATTTGATGTCGGTAATCATTAGGGCCCACACACTGTAATAAATTATAATAATTCCGCACGAGGATTAAATTACTGGGTACCTTGCGCGAGGAGCCGTGTCTTTTAGTGGGGCTACCCTGCAATCTAACTGTCAGACGGAAACTCTTCTGCTAATCAATGCTCCAAAAACATTCGCATTTATTCATCTATGTTAAATTAATAGGAAATGTGCAGATAATGTCGCTTAGTGGGATCGGGGCCGCGCCGAGCGATTTGCTAAATGAATGGGTGCCGGCGACAAAAAAGAAAAAAAAAAAAAAAAAAAAGGAGAGAGAGAACGGATAGGACCTTTAATGAATAGATTAAAATTTGCGGCGAAGCCAAGTGTCTGCAACTTCATTTCATCTCGCAAGGCCGGGCTAACTCAGACACGCTCCAAATTTAAACACGGCTCGAACTGATACTGCAATTACAGAGAGCGATCTCAGCGGTGGGAGAATCTGACGTGGGACTCAAACATGCACATACTCACACACACCCCCACAAACCCCCAAAAACCCTACACTAACAAACACTAGGTTTAAATTCCACCTTCCAGGAGAACACAACGCTCCTTATTATTAACCCACTTACACAAACACTGCTGTTTCACGGGGAGAGGAAATATAGTTAACTCTGTTACAGTTCATCTGTTCTCCTCCTAATATCCAGCACTGTATGTGTGCATGGTTGCACTTAAAACAGGGCCGAAATTAAAAGGAGAAATCTCCCCTCCTTTGTAAATTCATTTGACTAATTAAGGGGGCCTATTTGCTGCTGCTGCCTCTGACATTCTCTGTTTTTATGAAGCAGCAATTAAAGATGTTTATGGTCCCACGCAGTGAGCTCTGTTTACTGTTGTGTGAGAGTTCAGCACTACCACACACACACACACACACACACACACACATACACACACACACGCATGGCCCAAAGGTCACTATTTTTAGCCGCCGACCTCCATTCTCTCCCACACATGCAGATATCATGCGATTGAAACACAAACTCTCACACTCGCGCATCCCGCTCTAACACACGGCTTTCAGCGCCAACCGCCCCATCCCAGCTCACACACATCACCAACAGTTGTCCACCATCACTCACTGTGGGCCTTCGCGCCTGTTTCCATTCGTGCAACCGGAAAAAAAGGTGTTTTTCTCTATTTTATTTGTGTGTGTGTGTGTGTGTGTGTGTGTGTGTCTGAGCTTGAAGTCGCAGAGCACATTTAGATAGCGCAGTAACCATAGTACTTCAAAAGGTTAAGAATTCCAATTTCTAGGAAGTCCCTCGCTGCTCCGCAGCTCCGAGCCTCAATGCCCCTTTGTCTCGCATCGCAGTTCCACAACAATGGCCGCCGTATTCTCCTTTGAAACAAGCCGTCCACTTTCCTCCGGGCCGCGGGGCCGTGTGTGCTAAAGCATGCTGGGCAAGTACTGGAAACACAGCGGACTCAAACGGAGCGCCTCTCACTAACACACCTCCAAATACAGGGAGAGAGAGAGAGAGAGAGAGAGAGAGAGGAAAGAAAAATAAAAGAAAGAGGTATAGAATTAAAAAAAAAAAGAAAAACGCTTCCGTTTATGTTCTTAGTTAAAAAATGTTGCTAAAAAAAGCCGGACAGCCAGCGTGAAGGGCCTCGTTCCCCAGGTACCGCACTCCAAACTCACGGAGACTGGAGAGGAGTGTGGAGTGCCTAACCACCAAAATCACTAATTGCGATATTATGATAAGTGGTGCTGGAGTTGAGGGAAAAAAAAGAAAAGAGAGAGAGAGAGAGAAGAAGAGGATAAAAAAAAATTCAACCAAATCATTCCCAACTGGCAAATCATTCATTATAATCCAAACTCATAACTTCAGCCTATCATTGGAACTTCATGACATGTAATGGATGATGGGGTCTTAAAGCATATTAACCACTTGACCCTAAAAGACTTAAAATAATATGGGGGGCCACTCCCAAGGAGAGATGCCGCTCAGCGAATAATTACAGTCATCGGAGCCGTAGCGCAATAAAACACGGTTCTATCCCTTTCTTTTGACATCTCATCTCGTCCTTTGGCAGCACGTGGAACATTACAGGAGAGAGAGAGAGAGAGAGAGAGAGAGAGAACGAGCGCGAGGAGTATAAATAAAGGGAAAGATGAAAGAGGGAGAGGGATTTGTTTTACACACTAGATTAAACAGCCTCTTTGTTCGGAACAGAGACATCACAAGTGGGTGTGAAATATTCATGCGTGCTGGAGAGGAAGACAATGGAAGATGAGGAACGCGGAGAAGCCGTGTCGGCTGTCATGTTCGGAGGACTGGAGGAGGAAGATCCGCACACACACGGGGCTGAGCGAGCCCCAGCGTATGAAGCCGGCCCGCTATGAGGCCTGAAATCATTAGTGGGCCGCGCTGGGCAGCCTGTGGATGTGGTGTGTGTTACATTGGCACTATTTTGATCTTGGTCAGATGACACCAACCCTTTTGTCCAGTTATGTGCAGAGAATGCCTGGGAACTGAATATGAGGCGGTGGATGAGCGTGTGTGCGTGTGAAAGGGGGTACAGCGGTTGGGGGACGATGCGAAGGTGGAGTCCATCAGTCTACAGTACAGAGATAGACTGCAAACAAACAAACACACACACACACACACACACACACACACACACACACACAAAGACTGCTGCTACCAAACAGCGGTTACTCCACTGGGTACGTCTGTGTGTGCATATGTACAGAGTGGAAATATATATACATATATATATAGATAGATATCCATATTTATATACATATGTCCACTATGTACATATGCACAGGCAGGTATATATATATATATATAATTTATATATATTTATATATATATACACATGTAATTGAATTCACATACAAATCTCTATATTTGTTTGTATCAGTAAAGTGTACTCCTCTCTTCTTGCGCTTTTAATCTATTGTTTTGCTGTTCTTACCTTTGTTCTGTCCATTTTCTGTAAACGTCCCACTTGAGGGACTAATAAAGGTGGACCTTATCTTATCTTAAATACATACAAGCGGTCGCATATTCTCTTGAACACACTCCTTCACCAACAGATGAAATATTAGCCTCCATCCTTTTGATCTACATAAAGTTTGGAGGTGTTTCCATACGTGGAGCTGCCCTGCACAATGACAGATTTAGTGCCGCTCTCTCCTGCGTCAGCATTCCCTCTGATTCACTGTGCCATTCCCAACACAGTGGGGTCACATAAAACAGAGAGCTAATTAAAACCTATACATTCCCCTCCCCAGCGCCACCCGACACCTTTATGTTAACCAGGACTCCAGGCCTACCGAGCCTCCAAACACACGGACCGA
The DNA here is from genome assembly GCA_037577295.1 of Ladigesia roloffi. Lineage (NCBI taxonomy): Eukaryota > Metazoa > Chordata > Actinopteri > Characiformes > Alestidae > Ladigesia > Ladigesia roloffi. Next base: position 5,630,432 of record JBBKCR010000036.1, on the reverse strand, counting down.
AGCTCATCAGACACACAGTCCGGTCCGGCCTGGGCTTCTCTCTGTCTATGAGCTCAGACTTATTGGAAGAGAAAAGATAAACGTAATTAAACGCCAAAAGGCATTCACTGCAGCCAAAAATCCATCCATCCATCCATCCATCCATTTTCTACCCCTTTATCCCGCACTTTAATTAACAAAATTCTTATCCTGTGCAAAATAAGTAACAATACTGGATCATCTGTAATAAACTTTTATAAAAATGATTGTGCTAATGCTTCCTTTTTATATTATGGTCCTTTGGCTGGTGTTTCTGATAGGTGACAAACCTTTTAATCAAAGTTAGTATTTGTTGGCTAATTAAGATGAGCTAAAGTAGATGCGACAGGAATGCAATGACTGAACCTGCACACTGTGCCGGACAGGATCAGAAACCAAACAAAACAGCCCCATAAACAGCAGCTTTCCCAAAACAGAATGAAATAGATCTTTTCATTAAAGAAACGAACATACACACTCATGCATAAAAGCAAATGGCAGTACGTTTGCTCACGAGTAGCCTGGCAGTTAGACATGAACCCTAATTCTGGACTGTATGAGGACACTTGACGTCAGATATAGAAATAATGGAAATGATGGAAACATACAATGGTAGAATTTCAGTCAAAAGGACCTACGGCGCTCTGTTTAACGCATAGCCTCTCGCTAAAGTCTTCCACAGACTGAGGAAACAAGTCAGCCCCTTAACCAGCTTACACAGTTTCCTTAGCCGCACTCAGTCTCTACCTAAACTGAGAGCGAGGCACTATCAAGTGCCCTGTGAGAGGCTCCGCCGCCGCAGCTGAGGAGAAGCACCTATGGTGAGAGAGGGAGGACAAACGGCGCTCTGTTCGACGCTCCTGGCCGAGATTTGTCTCCCTGAGACACCCGTTTCCTCCTATCAGGAGTGCTTCAGCTCCGTGACAGAGCTGGGCGCGGGGGCACAATGGAGGCGTTGTGTTGCCTTCCTGTGCATGGAGGGGGTGTGGGGGGGGCCCAAGTCAACAGCTGAGCTGGAGAGGGAAGATGGCTCCCGGAATGCTCTTCAGCAGTTGCTACTGTCGACTAATGGCAATCCGAGCCACTGGGGAAGGCGATAGGGCCGCGAAGAATAGCACATTGAGGCAAGAGCAGCTGCCTGTTTTGTCATCCGAAAGGCAAAGAGCTCTTTTTAGAGCGGGGGCTTCAGGTTCGGAGGCCCCGCAGGGCCACCCTGGGGTGCAGAGGGAGGCCAAACCTTTGGTCCTGGACCGTGACCTGCCATAAAGGAAGGAGAACCCTGTCCTGGACGAGAACCGCGCCGGCCTGAGGGTTCTGTTTCAGCCTCGCCCTCGGAGGAGAAGGGACTGTCTGTGAGGCATTGTCTGGACAGAACCTTGTATCTCCAATTTTGTCGTGCTTTGTCTTTTAACGTTCCTTGACACTTCTTTAAAACGTTCATTGAAATATTGACTTATATTTCTCGCTGAATAGACTAATAGACCTGCCAAGAGGTACCAGTTTATATTAAATTCCATAATAAGTAAATAAGGTGTAGTGGATGTTACTGGTCTGAAATATTTAAAGTCACCAGTAGCACATTGTGATAATCAAAAAACCTAAAACAATCAAGGTTCTGTCTTTAAAACCTACTGTTTATGGGGTTAATTGAAATCTGACAAATGTGTACCATTAAGTTTAATGAGGGTCTGCATGACCGTTTTCCCATGCCATGCTAAAACTATGGGCTGGGTTGGTCAGTCTGGGCTCGGTCAGTCTGGGCTCGGTCAGTCTGGGCTTGGTCAGTCTGGGCTCAGTCAGTCTAGGCTCGGTCAGTCTGGGCTCGGTCAGTCTGGGCTCGGTCAGTCTGGGCTCAGTCAGTCTGGGCTCGGTCAGTCTGGGCTCAGTCAGTCTAGGCTCGGTCAGTCTGGGCTCGGTCAGTCTGGGCTCGGTCAGTCTGGGCTCGGTCAGTCTAGGCTCGGTCAGTCTGGGCTTGGTCAGTCTGGGCTCGGTCAGTCTGGGCTCAGTCAGTCTGGGCTTGGTCAGTCTGGGCTCGGTCAGTCTGAGGGTCTCTGGAGGTTCTGAGCCTCCCTGAGTCTGGTGAGTCCAGCGGGACGTTAGAGGAGTTTGTCAGCATCCGTCTCGGCGGTTCTCCACCTGCACTGAAGGCTCGTCAGCGCAGACGTTCCCTCTGAGGGGAGAGACAGAAGGCAGGAGAAGTGGAGAGAGCCTCTGCTATCTTTCGCATCAAAGTTCGCATGACAAACTGGCAGGTTGCCTGCGGTGTGTGCAGGCCTCGTGAAAAAAAAAGGGGGGAAAAAAATTCTATTTAACGTCTGCTACACGGGCTGACAAGAGGGTTGATTGGCACGGAGCAGAGAGCAGAGAGACGGGCTTTGATCATGTGGCCTAACAAGCCATTCCAGCGCGTGTCTCCTCAGCCCCAACACATCCACATTACCTATTCAAATAAAAGTGATGGGCCAGGGCCCTGCGCAGGGCTGGCAGGGCGCTCACACACACGGGCCGCGCTTGTCACTAACGCACCGTAACACACACTGACACCTGCACTTACACACACGGGCTAATCAAATACAAGCACTTTTATCCAGACAAGCGGGGCGAGTCAAAGGTGGACACGGCCGTGCCAGCACTATTAAAGGAAGTGTGGAGCGTGGCGAGAGAGAGAGAGAGAGAGAGAGAGAGAGAGAGAGAGGGAGAGGAGAGCAGACAGGCAGGTGACTGATGTTGGGCCAGTCTTTCTCACTCGTGGGGCCGGTGGACGGAGAGAGAGAGAGAGAGGGGTGGAGCGGGGATGCAGTGCTTTTGAAGCACTTCTCCAAATCTCAGGTCCACGCCGGCCACCGGCCAAGGAATTAAAAAGGAGGACTCGACTCGAACGGCGTCGGATTCATTGCATATGCATCAAGTCAAGGGCCAGCGCCACGGATCATTACAACAAAGATTCCTATTAATTAGGAGGAATAAACCATGACAAGGCAGCAGAGAGGCAGAGGGCGAGCCGAGAGAGGTCCTCTGCTACATTATTTCAACAGGAGCCTTTTTCAAAGGGGTCATAAAAATGCAACCCAAACGGCATGTGGTAAAACAGCTTTCTGCACTCAATCCTCGAGCTGCCCCAGCCCATCAATCTCTCGACCCTGACGAGAGGAAAAGGCAGGCGCTGCCCACAGACGCGCCGTGCCTTCAGTTCAAGCGAAGAGGTGCCATGCGAGGCATACAGATTATTACAGATTACTGGCAAACGCCTGCAGGAGCGCAGCTTCTCCACCCATAAAACCCATACCTGTGTGGCACATACTGCAGCGGGTGCCAGCCTTGAACTGCATTCTCTACATAGATAATGGATGATGCGCGCAGACACACATTTTTAAGTAAATACATGTTCAGACATACACAAACACACACACACACTTTTGTACACAGGTATACACAGTCACTGAAGGATGAACATCTCCATGGAGATGACTAAACGGCAAAGGAGCACAGGAGAGGAAAGATCCCCACACACACACACACACACACACACACACAGCTGTGATTGCACCTCACCTGCCTCAGAAATAGCCGAGCTCCAGCAGGGGGGGACCCTGAAATACCCCCGCGCCCCAGAGAGCCGGCCGTACGTGGGACGCAGCCGCCAGAGAATCTTCCCTCAGCTAAACTCATTAACTCCGACTCACTACACAGCGGCTCCAGGTGTACAGACCGCTGTTCTCCCGCACATCTCCTCCCCTGCCCCTCCCCCTGCCCCCCAGGCCCCCCTCAGAGGGTCTAGGGTTACCGCCCCACAGAAAGCCCTCATCTCAGCCACATTAGCAACTGTTCCCGCTGTCGCCCGGGTCACTCGGCCCACGTAATTCACTTGTCCTGTGACAGCGCCGCCATTCTCCACTTGTTGCCTCCCAAAAGCACTTGGCATAATTTCACCCGGCGGCTAAAAGTGGCACACACCCCTGTCCTTTCACTTTACTGGCAAAATGTGAGAGGAGAATGTGGCTTAGAACAACTGTCTAAACACGAGGGACACGCGGGCCTGCACTCAGAGACAGAGGAAGTCTGAAAGATTTGTTTTAAAGTCAAATTACAATGATTAGTTTGTGTGTGTTTATATATATGTATAATATGTATAAATATATATATAATATATATAATCATTATAAACACAATATGTTAATCTCAAATGTATTTAAAAAGTGAATTTGATTGAAATATTGTTTGTAAACAATCAGGATAAAAACTTTAATTTGATTTTCATTTTATTATAACTGATTTTTATGAAAACTGATAACTAATCCTTGTGCTATTCTGTAATAAATGACCACTGGTTGTACATTTTCTTAGATAAGTAGTTGAATTGCCACCTTCAGATGAATAATAACCTTCACTGATATGTGACTTTACGATGGAAAGGTGTGTGTTGTGTTATCAGCTGTATAATCAGAGTCCATATTACAGATGGGCGACCACACGTCTGTTGAACAGCCACCTCTCTGAATCGCTGCCACATATCAGACCCAAACATGTAATGATGTCGCACAAACAGGCGTAACTCTAAGTACGGATTAGTGGCTAACGAGCTTTTACCAGGAGCCTCGGTCAGGCCTGCCAGGACGGGGCTGCTGACTACCTTGGCAGAGGTAGCGTCCCGCTGATGCCCAGACGAGGGTAAGCCGTGGGTTTCCTTAACTAAGTGTGGTGGATTTGGACAATTAAAAGCGTGAGGCATGAGTGCATTGTCAGAAATCCCATTGGCGTTTCAGATTTATAGCCGTGTCTCCTCCAAACGCAGCCCACGCTGAAGCCCTGCGCCATTGTGTTGAGCCACAGACAGTCCCGAGCCGTGTTTCAGCACGCCCCTCGCCGTACACAAGCAGTGTTTGCTCACATAATTGCTAACAAATCCTGCTAAAAGAGTTCGAGCCCAGCCGAGCAGCTCTACCTGTGAGGCACGGGTGGCGCAGGGAACACGGCGACAACAAAAGAGTTCACAGATCCCAAGGAATGCCGATGTTTATTTCATCCATCAGATTTATTGATCGCCGCTTCAGTGCATTACATAAAGCTTGTTTAAACTGCTTGTGAACCCATGCTCAAGGTCACCTTGAATCTATAATGGATGCTAATCCCCACCATACACACCCACCCACCCCCTCTCATGTTCGTTTATTCCTTCCAACCACCCCCCCCCTTTCCTTCCATACTTATTTGTGACATTTTTAACTCTTGACAAGTGTCATCTGAAGCGTTCTCCATAAATAATGCATTTTACAATAGCTGGTAAATAAGAGGCGGACACAATCGTTAGGCCTCCCAGCCTGGACGCCGACCCCGGAGGAGCTTTTACAGTGAAGGTGACTATTCAGCTTAATGCAGTCCTCCGGGCCTGGGGAGGACATTTTCATTCATTAGAGCGGTCACAAGCACTTAAAGCACTTTAAGGACCTGTTAGAAGAGTGGAGTGATGGGGCGGGGGGGCCGGATGCTGTGTGGGGGGGTGGGGATGGAGGCGACTGGCCGTAGGACGGCCGGGTTCAAAGCAGGGAGCGGCGAGATGACAGTCAGGCCCGACTTCCTCGCGGTCCAGTTCTAAAGGGCCTGATTGAATTTGAGAGCGGTCGACTCTCGGCCTCGCAATACACATTTAATTAAGTGTGAGGAGAGAGAGAGAGAGAGAGAGAGAGAGGGAGAGAGAGAGAGAGAGAGAGAGAGAAGGGAGTGTGCGTCTGTAATAATGTTGTATTGGTCAGTCCACCTTAAATGATTCTTAATGATGCTGCCTTTAGCCAAATGCCACTATGGAGCGGTAGAGTGCAGCATCACTGGGCTCGCTAAACATCCCACCTTAATATATGATCGCTGTCAGGAAACGACCTTGTCTCTTTCAAAGGACACGATACAAGGAACGTTAAAAACTTTGTTTAATGCGCATTAATGTAACTGCAGTTTATTTCTAGGACTGCAGGAGCATTTCTACCACTCCCACAGTATAATAGGGTGGCTGGTGCAGCTATAATTACACGCATTCAATCATACCGCATACCATAAACACACTAAGCAATTCTTAAAAATATTAGCAAAAATGTTTTCAGCTTTTTTTAAAACATGT
>JBBKCR010000036.1:5577368-5594517 GCA_037577295.1 Ladigesia roloffi | reverse complement strand
TCTTTTTCTTCATGCCACATTCTTTCTGAGCACATACTACCCACGGCTGCCACAGCAGTGACAACGCGAGAAAACAACAGTCAAAACGCTACTGAGCCAATCAAGCGTGTCTCCTCGCTGCTTGGAGAGAGTGTTAAAAACACACACACACACACACACACCTCTAACACACACACTCACTCACCCTCTCTCCTTTTGTCAGCGGGGCAGCCTGAAGACAGCGAAAACACACATAAGCTGACAGTAGCCTTCTCTAAAGAGAGACGGGAGACTCTCTAAAAGATGCGTGTGATTTGTGCTCTTATATGGAATGGCGCAGGAAACGAAGGGAAAATGTGCAATCACAGGAGTTTGGCATGCAGAATTACATGCAATGTGTCCATAGTCAACACTGCTAACGTATAGAGCAGCTCATGACAGCCAGCGATTAGAGGTAGCTGAGGCACTTTGGACGATGTGATTGGCCGGTATGGCTGAAGACAGTTTGATGTGTGACGTCCTGCCACATTGTCTGTGGAATGAATACAGGTCTCTGCCCACACCAGACATATAAAACATCCACCTTGATCCGCCCTAAGGTGGCTTTGTATAATTCACTCGGTGAAAAAGAGCTTGTCATTGCTTCTGAAACTTCACTTTCTTTCCATCGCCTCTTTTTTCTCTCCCTCCCTCCCTCCCTCCCTCCCTCGCGCTGGCTGCTGCGTTTCCTCAGCTCCTTCTGCCTCCTGCCGAAAGCCCCATTGTGGTAATGGAGACAACTAAACGCGCCGTGCATGGGGAGTTAGGTGCGGTTTGGAGACTGAGTTGAGGAAAATGTGACTGAGCCACATTGTATTTGCTCTTCTCCCAACATGTAAGAAAAAAGCGGGAGAGAGAGAGAGAGAGAGAGAGAGAGAGAGAGAGAGAGAGAGAGAGAAAGCGGGTAAAGCAGCAAGTCTTAAATTTAGACCAGGCCTCGTTTCAAGGGCAATGGTTTGCTGAATGAGAAAAACAAGAAGGATCGACATCAGTGCGAAAAGACGAGCTCCGCACTCCCGCTCTCCCCCCCCGCTCTGACGAGGCGCGGAGAACCTGCCAAGATCTGCCCGTGTCCAAACGCCGAGGCTCTTGCCATCTGTAACAAATGTGGTCCATTAAAGCAGTACCATATGGACAACAACCCCTTGCTATTAACACAGCTTCTGCATGCACTCCTCCGCACCCCCCCCACACACACACACACATACACACACTCACACTCTAACGTGGCAAACATTTTAGAACTTTTGGTCCAGTTGACTGATGGAATTAAGAGCGGGTGTGTGTGGGCTCCGGAGCTGCGGGAGCAGTTCTGTCACTAGGAGCCTGGACTCAGTTTATGACCCATGTTTAAGGTCTACAGCTTCAGTCCCGGGTCGTTCTTCAACACTTGGTGAATGTTGAGGACCACCAATGATCTATGTGGAGTTAGGAAAAAAAAAACTGTCAGAGAGCCAAAGCACATCAGATCTTCCACGAAGACGATGGCCGATTCCTCCTGCAACAGTGAAGACTGCACTATCCTGACCCGGAGGTGGAGAACGAGAATCCATCGCTGGGCCTCCACTACACTAGTCAGAAAGAGAAATTATTGATAAAACCACACCCACAAACCGTAAAGCTCTTCTCTTTTTGGTTTGTGATTAGTGTTTGGTTCCCAGTTCTCCTCCATAAAGACACACACACATTGGACCACACACCGAATCAGTGAGACCTCTGTGGCATGCCCCAGCATCGAGGTTCACGCCCTTCCCGTTTGCTTATTTGCTCCCCTGTCACCAGACACATTGACCCTATTCATAGCTGAAAGGGGGTGTGGCGTTGGGGGGAGGGGGGAGGGGTGTGGCATTTCATAATCACACACTAACGTCTGGCAGAAAGGTAATAACAAAAAAAAAGGCAAACAAAACCAAGGTTTTAACGAAGTGTCCCTCCACTAATAACCGGTTAATGAGCGAAATTAGAGAGCAGCAGATGGACCTCGGTGTCCTCGTGCCTGGCGAATGAAGGAAAACGGAAAAAAGGAAGATAATAATACAGACCGCCTGATTATGTGATCAGTAAATCTGATTGGCCTGCGCCTGACCACCGGGGGAGCACAAAGTGCGCTGAGGTGAACATCAGCGGGGAAGCCGAGGACGTCGTGGGCGGATTGGATCTGTGACACAGTTACGAATCCAGTCTCTCACAAGGCGAGTGATACAAAATCACATCCTCCCTGAAAATAACGGGCGCGGGAAGCAGCCCCATTATGTTCCTTTACTGTACGGATCAGCATGATATTACCACCTTATATCATGGCAATTTGATGAATTTTGTAACATAAAACCTGTGTAGCCGTCTGACTCAAGAGCGACTATCTGTGCTTTCATCACAGACAATTAATTAATCAATGGTTCCAGAGAGGAAGCTTCACCTCGGGACGCCGATGGGTCTGATGCAAGAGGATAATCAGTCCTGATAGTAGCAGAGACAGCAGATACACGACAGTATTCAATTTTGTCTCTCCATTTTTATTTGGTTACTGCTTTTTCTGACAGACACCAAAGAAGATTTTCTCAAACCAGGTCCCTAGCAAGGTGAGGGCAGAGGTGGCAGTAAATAAACATGAAGTAGAAAAACCAAGAACAAGAGGTGAGCCTAGAAATTGAGGTTAAAACAGAGGATAAATATTTTAGATTATATTTTAATTTATTTAATGTATTAACCCTTATAGACACACCTATAAGGGTCTATAAGGGTTCTCGGCATTTTAACCCATTCACCAAGTGAAACAGGGGACTGCCGCCAACAAGGGGCACTGAGGAGCGGTGTGTGTTTGTGTGTGTGTGTGGTTGTGTGTGTGTGTGTGGTGGGGGGGGTACCTTGCTCAATGGTAACTCAGTGGTGCCACTAGCAGTTGGGATTCGAACCCCAAACCCGCCAATAATAAGTGATAAAAAATATAAATTTAGCACATCAGCTAAAAAGGCACTGATAAAAAAACAATGGCTTCTCTGCGCGATGATTTGTCAGGTGTGACTCTACACAGGGTTAAAAGTGGGAGTCTCTATGCTGTGGCACCTGCGTGGTCGAGGTATCGGCGTGAGGCTGAGGCGGGGTCGCACTTTCCCACCCGCTCGCTCCAGGCGACCCCTGTGTTAAGGCTGTGAGTGAACAGGGAACAGAGCTGGCCTTGCTGTCCAGAGACCAGTGGAAAACGAATCCGTTAGCACAGCTAAAGTGGCGTATTTAAAAGCGACTGATGCCAGTCTAATTAAATTAGCATTTCCGCTCGTCTCCGCGGAGCGTGGGGAGGTGTGAAGGGGTTCTGACAGGGCTGAGATCTCAGAGAGACGAATAAAATCCCTCCATCCACAAAATCCCCCCCTTCCTACTTACTCCCTAGCACACACGCCATCACACTGAAGGTAGAGAGCATCATGGGAGAATAGTAGCACCCTCAATCACCCTCAACAGACACACACACACACACACACCTCAAATTAACTACACCTACACTAATATGGCTCGCGTCCCATTTCCCGTCCTGCCTCCGCCCCACCCCACCCCGAAGCCAGCGCCGCCACATGAGTAGTAAATTAATTTGTGCAAAGCGCTCCGACATTAGTAAGGTGTGTTGAAAGGTGTCTGCTCATGTCTCGAATTAAACGCGCTGCTGGTCAGCATTAGCACCTAGGCACCGCGGCAGGCCCTCCTCACCAACTCGGGAGGGGGGGTGGGGGGGGTGAGAGGAGGGGGGGGGGACTGGATTCGCCCATTCACACTGGAATAATTAGAACATGTCAGGAAGAATTAATTTCCTCATTTTTCAAAAGGATACACAGAAATTACCATGTTATTATATGACAGGGTCCCTGGGAGAATTGTATTAAATTTGATTTCCAGCGCAGCCCACACAACAAATTAAAGTCATAAATAAGATGGAAGGAAGCGGGGCACAGAGCATATGTTTATGGCAATGAGTGAAGCCAGGGGACCAGAAACAACTATCTTCATTTCATTTTATTTAAATCAGGCCGACACTGTGTGTCTGAATGACAGCGCTTGCTAATGGGACTCGGATTAGGGGCTCCTTGATATTAGCCCAGAGACACGGCCACTTAGAAGGTTAGACGCCGCACACCTTCCCCGCAACCCCACCAGCTGAGCTTCTCTCTCCTCTCTAATGGAGATATTACCACCGGCTCGCTAAATTACAAGGCCCTGCTCCAAAAACCGGAGGAACCTGCTCTACGCTTGACTTCATGTAAAAGTCAATTAAGACCTGATGGCGTTTTCCCCATTCGCAGACACTCTGGTGGATATTTCCTTCCTTCAGCTTTCATTTACACCAGGGAAATAAAGTCACTATGTAACATTATCCCGCGTCCCAGTCAAATATTCTCAGTGTATTTCATGCAGACGTATGCTAGTGTGATTTCAAAAGTTGAATAACGTAAAGAGAAGGACAATTCTAGTGTAAAGAGAAGCTAACTGAGAAGTTATCATGGTCACGCCACGCGGCAAAGTACTGTCCCTCTCCCTCCCATAGCTATAACTCTGAAGAAAACTTTTAATTAGCTAAACAAAAGGAAGAAACGCACCGGAACAAGTCATTGTAACATATTTTATCATTTTCTAAATGGATTTAGGCTTCTGCTCTCTTTGTTCCGCTTCAGAATGAGTCCAGACTTGTTCACAAACAAAATAAAGACGCCACATATTTCAAGATCTCTCAAAGAAAGCAACCTGAACCCTCCAAATCTCCACAGCACAGTACAAATGTGGAATCAGACGGATCGGTTTTATAAGCCCTAGATGCCAAACGAAGCTGAAAATGAACCAAAGTGTGGTTGTGTATTGAAACTCCAGTATTGACGCAGAGTTTCTGGCCACAGTGCAGTAAGGAGGGGTTAATAAAAAGGAATATTAGAAGAAATAGGACTTTTTTATTCAGGAGATCATAAATGGGCGCGAATGTAATCTATCAAATGGGTGTATGGACTGTGACAACAGACAGAATGGCTCCTGTGATAATGTTTTTTCTAACAGTAAGTATTATGCACTGGAAATGAATGTCTATGTCTTAGTCAAGGCTAATATGGCTGTGATTATAGCTGCCGAAAAAAATAACTTTTGGATAAATGCAGGCTTTGTTTCTACGAAATCTGTTGTAAATGGAGCCTTTTTATGAAGTATGTGCTATTCATGACTTAGGGTCTGTGCATGAAGTGCACATGGGGATGCTAACATTGAAAGTAACTAAAAACAATGAGCTGGTTTTTGTCTGGTTCTCCTTCACTGAGAAAGGCACTTTCCAAGGTTAGTCAAACACTATTCACATTTTCCACTGTAAGGCTCGAAAAAAGCTTTCAGATTCTATAATGGATAATAATTCAGGATTACTGCGCCCTGCTACCTTCATGATAGATCCCCAAAAGAGATTTCAAGGCCCTATAAGGCTCCTGCTCTCTTTGTGAGGGAGGATAGCAAGGAGACTCTGTAAGTTTTAGATTCGGTTTTTAGCTTATTACAGTCCAGCCTTGTCAAGGAAAGAAAGAAAGAATGAAAGAAATAAAGAAAAATACCGTTTTAAACTCCTCGGGAATAGACGTCATTAGAGCCAAGCACTCCCCTGAGTCCCACAAACTTTAAATAATTTGTGAATCAATTAACTCACCACTCTGAACAGAACCGATATTTGACACCGCGGGGTTGGGGCACATTATCAGCTCCCGAGGATTCACGGCGTTTTGGGAGAAAAGTTCATGGTTGAAATCATTAATTCATTTTTACAGGACTTTTAGTTATGCATTACTTTCCCCAGCTGTGGAAGCCTGGAGATTAATGACATGTTCCTCAGTCCGGCTGTGGCTCCTTAAAGCTAATAGGTGAAACAGCTTTTTCCTCGGGTACCGCTTGTGCCTTGAAAGGAAGGAAGGGAGCCAAGTCGGTATTAGCTTCGGAGAATTAGATAAAGCACATCAAGCCATCAAAAGAGCAATATATCGAATAAACCCTGGCAGAAGTCATGGCCTGAGATATGGCAGCCCACCTTCTGGACGTGGGGTTTGCTGAAGGGTGAGTCAGAACAGTGAGAGATACCGAAAGCCTGGTGACTGATGGTTCCCCGGCACGCTAGTCGGGTCTTTTCGGGCTAAAGCGGCCAAGCGCTCAAGAACGACGTGTTGACTACATGATCAATTTAGACCTCGCACCATAAAAAGCAACAATGTGTGAAGAGCGCTGAACTTAAAAAGGTCTAGTGCAGGACCATCAGCCGGGAGATGCTGCTGATGGCGTCTTTCAGTAGAAACCTCATGAGCAGCATCAGGAAAAGCGATGGATCCAAAATACTTCAGGAGCTTCAGGATATTAGAGGAGTTCCTTTCACTACAATAATTCAATTTACAACAATTAAATCTATTCTAAATTTGCGGTGATGAAATTTTATGTTCCTTTGGGTCTACCGAGGGAAGGGGGGGGGGGCATAAGAATCTCAGCAAGGCTGATAAAATTAAAATACCGACCCCTATTGAACATCGTCTTTGAAAATAATCAAGGTGAGGGTCAGTGGAGGACTGTATCTGGGGAGGCACAGATAATGGAAGAGAAAATAACCACCCAAAGGTTATTCATTTTCATTAGGGTTCCTGAAGAGCTGTTTGTTTAATTTTTTCTTTTTTTTTTTTTTTCCCGCTCGCCGAAAATCATTCCTGGAAACGGTAGCTCCACAGAGACATCAGCGCCGAGATATGATAAATTCGAAATGACGGAAGTCTCCGGTAGCTTTATTAGATGAATGGCACACGGTGACAAAGAGAGGATTCTGCCCATTCAGGCGGGCGGCAGCGCCCGCATCCTCAGGTGTTTCCAAATCAGTTCACACAGGAGCGATTAAACGATGGGCAAAAACAAGCCACACGTTTGCCCAAATTACTTACCGCTTCGTTTTGTGATTAATTAAACATGCAGATTAAAGTTGCAAAGGAATTTAGATTAATGAGTGTGCGAGGCTTTGTTGATGGGAGCATGTGGGGAATCCGGCGGGCGCTTCCAAAACGAAAGAGACAGGAATCCGTGTTGAGTCCGGGCCACTAGGGCTGCGCAGACTCTAATGCACACTGGCAGCTTTAAAATAATATCTCCGTATCGGGAATCGATTGTCAGCTAATACGCCGTCAATTAACTTACAACTGATTAGCGTTAAAGTTCTTTCTGCAGCTTTGCTCGTGTTCAGTTTCTGGTGATGCGTAACTAGTTTTTTACCACAGTTTACTGTCTGTGACGGGTGAGGACAGAAATGTAAAGTGCTCCGTTTTCACAGATGAAGCATTTATAAAATCGTGTGTTGATATATTTAATCCTGTGTAATTAAACTGTCTCAATTTTAGTGGTAATGATAAAGTGAAGAGGTAGCTAAGTGAAGATGTTTTTTAGGCTTGAAAAAAAATCATGTTTTTCAAAAAATTTAAACCTACCTATTCTTTTTCTCATAAAATTATACTCTTTCATTTTCTAGGGTCATCGTTCTATCTGGTGTTGTATTTGATCTCTCTATCTCTTCTCTCTCTCCCTCTCTCCACCTTTCTCTCTCTCCCCCTCCTTTCTTTCTCTCTGGGTCGACCTGAGTCTTGGTTCCTCCTGAGGTTTCTTCCTCCTTCTGAGGGAGTTTTTCTTCGGTTTACTCACTAGAGTCTCGGACCTGGATTCTGTAAATGGTTGTAAAAAGCGCTAAAGAAATAAAACTGAATTGAATTGAATTGAATTGTAGTAGCGATGAGAAAGCGGTGAGGTAGCAATGATTGTTTTTAGGCCAAAGTGCTTGAAAGAAATCCTGTTTTTCAAAAAATTCACTTTCTCTCTCTCTCTCTCTCTCTCTCTCTCTCCCTCTCACACACACACTCACTCCCTCACAAAGCCTATATGAAGTACAGTACAAGGCTCACACTGTTGCCTGGCCGCTGGACCCAGGCCAGGGCACCGGGCCGATGTTTGCTGTTCTAAGTCAGTGGCTCTTTCACCTTTATTCAGCCCAACAATTGGTGCTTCATGCCCAAAATAGCGACTCAACCCTGCAACTTATCAATGTTAATATCTGTGTTCACACAGCCTATAATGGGACTCAGTGCGGGCTGCAGCTGCTGCGCGGTGTTAGTTGCTCCAGCATACTTCAAAAAGGTAGAACATGTAACCCCATCCCACGCATTCAGACCAGCTCAGCGCAAGCCCTGCATGGCAATCCGGCCATAATGACTGGAGCTTGCCAGGGAGTAAGTGCTAATATCCTCTTAAAAATTCCAGTATTCAGACTTATGTTTACAGCATCTGTGCACACACACACACACACACACACCGATGTTCTGTACACATCCAGACAGGCGGCAAATTGGCGCCCTAACCTACGCTGGATGCACAATAATAGAGGGCTAATAACGAAGGACTAATCACAGCCCCGCTCCTCTGCCGACAGGGACACGCGATATCTTCCCCGGTACCGACTCCCACAGCAGCACAGGCTGAGTGAGACGCACTGTTAGTCTAACAAAGGTAAGCCGACTCTCCCCCCTGAGTGACAAGCCTGGCAGACAAAGGTGGTAATCACTCCTGGGCCCTTTGTTATTTCACCATTCAGCTCGGGCGAGCGAACCCTCACTGATCTGCCTCTCTCTTTCCCACTGACAGCCATTCAGTTAACATACCACCAACACACACCGCCAGCTAGAGGGAAAAAAACACACAGGACCCGGTGAAATAGGGCGTGTTGAGCCGCGATCAAGCCGGTGTTTGACTTGAAATCACAGGGATAAAGCCGGCGCGCCAGTGAATGGCCGTGAACTTTGAGGTGGGATATGCCATTCTCTCTGGCCTAATTATGCAGGGCCAACAGAGGTGCTTTCCTCGCGCTAATATAAGCCTGTCCTGCGCCTCATATCCAACTGACATTTGAAAAAAGATTAATGTGAACTTAACTTTCGAGGGGCTTGTTTGCTCAACATTACCTGGAGCAACACGTTGCCAGATATGATCTTTATTGCTGTTCTGGAAAGAGAAAACTCCCATTTAAGACATATTGTGGCCGTGTGCGGCGGCGGGTGTATATTGGCTGTTTTCGGAGAGACCCCGCCTATGTTTCTTTAAATGGGGCTCTTTCTTCGATGCCCTGAATGCTCTTATTGAGATCGACCGGCGGCCGTAAACTACCAATAATATTGCCTTCATTAGCATAGAGAATAGATTCTCTCTATACGCACAGATGGAGGTGTGAGTGTGCGGCTAAATGTGGGTGTGTGGATGAAGAAAATGGAGGGAAGAGCTAATCAACCAAACCCATGCGTTTCCAAACAGTGAAATGTTGTGATAACCGCATCCACTGTCGGAACTTTGCGCCGCTGACTTCCTCTTCAAGTAATTATCAGCTCAGTAAACGTTAGGCGTGTCACTGATGTCACTGCTTTTGAAGCCGCACGGCAAACCCCAAGGAGCGGAACGTGTGAAATTCTTTTTTATCCTTTCTGGTTCGTTTTCACATGCCTCCACTCGACTCGTGATTTCGTAGCAGAAGCTTCATTCCAGGAATGAAAGGCAATAATATACCGGTTCCTTCTTCTGTTCTTTTTTGGTATTTGTGTTTTTATGTTTTTTGTTCATGAAGAACCATTTTCCATGTGGCTTTTAATGGATTTGGAACAACAGAAGATGTGCAGAACGGCATAAGAAAGAGAGGGAAAGGAGAGGGTGAGAAAAAAATTCAGTCAAAATGTTGGCCAGGGATACGAGCAAAAAAATAAATCTGTACTTACGTAAACAGAACTACTTTATCCCCAGCTCCCAGCGATCACTGGTAAGTTGATGTTGAATTCATGAAAATGACCTAAAACAAACAAACAAACAAACAGAAATACAATCAGTGTGTTTTATCGCTTTTTTAGGGGAAGTTTATTGTTTTTTTCTTTTTTTACTTGTTTTTCTTTGAGAATATAGAACCTAGAGAGCAGAAAGAAGGAAGGATGGCTGCGTAAACAGAGGGAAACAGGGCTGCCGTGAGCTCGGCGCGTTCGCGACTGAAGTTAAACAGCCCCCGTCGCTCGGAGGCCTCTAGTTATTCTTCCTTCCACCTGAAGGACTTAGTTCCAGACAATGTTTAGAATCCACTTCTCTAATACCTCATTAATCTGTCCCTGCACTGTTTGATTCTGCAAATAAATGGCTTCCATATGAAGTGCCTGCCTTCTTCAATCCCTCGCTCGGCCTCTTTTCCGCCGCGCGGTGCTAATGATTTATTTAGCACGCCGCTCGGCTAGCTGGAGTCCGGCAGAGAGGGGCCGCCGGGGGAAACACAAACAAACAAACGTGTTTTTAAATATGCGGACGTGTTTAGCTTTGACCATTATCTCAGCAAAAGTTCTGCTTCGTGCCTCCAGTTTTTAAACTGTAGAAACGGGTGGTGGGGGGGGGAAGTCAAAATGAAATAATCAAATGAAGCAGGAGAGAGAGAAAGAGAGAGAGAGGAATGGGAAAGGAAGAAAGAGAGTGAGAGGGAAAAAAATGAAAGAAGGAAAAAAGAAAGCCAGGGGAAGAGTGCAAAGCTCATTGATGTTCATTTCTTCACATTATTCTGTTTTTCACAACAAGCAGGGATCTCATTACCAGTTGATTTATACAATTAGCCTGCCTCGGCACCGCCAATTAAACAAGGACACAGGGGTTTAAGGTCACAGCTAATTGATCTGCCTGCAAATTGTGTTCTCTCCGTCTCCGGCAGCAGAGGCAAGGGGCCACCGCGCTTCCGAACGAGGCTGGAGAACCACAAGCACCGGCGTTCCGAGAGCTAGGAGGCGGGGTTAATAGAATAAGCTAATGCGAGGTTCACGGTCTCCGATGGATCTAAATGTGGCAACCTTGAGGATGAAAGTGACAATGGGTTGGGGGGGGCGTTGGTGGCTCCCGCGTGAATGGAAAGCCGTTGTCAACGTAATAGCACCTCAGAGCTGGGAGCCTGTTCGGAGCTCTCAGAGGAGATCTGTGCCTGGGTCTCACCTCTCCTGCACTGTGCAGTCACACATACACACTCTCTGTCTCTCTCTCTGTCTCTCTCTCTGTCTCCCTCCCTCTCTCTCGCTCTCTCTCACTCTCTTACACACATCTTTCATCCAGTAACAGTCTTACACACACACACTCAGAGCTAGATATGTTTTCCGTGCAGAAAGGCCTCGATAATTGCATTAACACTCCTATCCTGTAACCGTATTAAATACAGTGGATTCGTGTTGAGTTTTAATATAGACAGGCCTGTTTAAATTGCAAAGAGGGGTGGAAAAAAAAAGAACGAGGAGAGGGGGGTAAAAAATTGCATTTATAATTTCATGCTAATTGAGAGAAATGACGAAAATAATAAGCACAACGAGCTAGAAAATGGCATCATTTTACATACAAGCCTTTGTTAAGCTAATCATTTGTCTGGATTAAAAAAAAATCTTTTGGTAATGAATAATAAGACACTGATATTACAAATTAATTACGCCAGCGCAATAAGCCCCGGAGTGTAATGAAAGCCAATGTGACGGCCCATTGTAGTGCTAGCCAGTAGCTCATTTCCTAAGTTGGATTAAGCAGCGAGGGGAGAAGCCGGGCAGGACTTCCCTCACTCAAACCCTTCCTCTCCCCTAATTAGGCGATCATGAATTCATTACGGAGAATTCCAATCAGCTCCAGCCTGCTTTTATTAGTTTCCCAACAGTTTTATTACCGAATCATTGTGTCCGCAATTACTCCTGTGGGTTTTTTTTTTCTTCCACAGGAGTTCCAGGGGTGGGTTTTTTTTTCCTTTCTTTCTTTCTTTCTGTCTCGAAAGGCAAAAGGAAGTGATGGAGAGAACATAAGCCTACAAGAAAAACAGAGATAAAAAAAGAAAGGAGGATGGAATGGAGAAAAAAGGACCAGAGGCTGCAACACTGGGGCAAGTTAGCCTAGCTTTAGCCTTAGCCTTGGGCACCATGATGCTAAATTATTAGCCAAAGGCCTTATTCAGGTTAACCTGCATGAGAACTGGAAGGAGCCTGCCACACGTTACACACTGGTCCCCAGCAAAACGTTTACTCCAATGCAACGAAAGATGGATTTCTCCATGTGAATACAGTATTTAAAAGTATTAAATATTTCAAGCACCTTTCTGATGCAGGCAAACTGCACCCACCTACTACACATGGAAGCTACTAAACAAACTCCTGTGAACTGGTGCAGAAGCCAAATAAGATGAAGACAGATTCGAAAGAGTGTGAGACGATGTCCCATAATGACAAGGTGCTGTGTGTGCAATCTGGAATGAGAATATGTTTTTGTGCGTGAACATATGCCTCCTTGAAATGAGGTTCAAACCATAATCTTTCTAAATCTGTTCTTCAGCATCAGAGCCTCCCTCTGAAATCAAATGAACCTTCAAATTCCAGGCATTAGTCCGTCTACAGTAGGGGGTCTGAGCTGATCTAATTACTGCACAACGGTGTGCTGTGTCTTTGACTATCATATGACAGTGGCCTATGTCTGTGGCTAACCCTCTCAAAAATATATAAACAGTGGCATACTCTCTCACAGCAGTCGCACTCTTCAAGCGGCTTGTTTTGAAGTCCCCCCCTTGCGCAAGGAGAAATACAGTAATGCGCCATACAGCCGTGGGCTTGGAAAACGTGTGCGTAAAAAGTGGTTGCTTTTAAGAGTCTAAAACTGTATGTCAAAGTGGTTAAACCCAGTGGTCACCGTCTATTCCTCCGAACTACTCCGAGAACTACTCAGCCCCGGTCCCCCCGCAACCCAGCACGACACATTTTAAATTGCACCCCATCACCTAAGCTTTATTCGGGCATTCGAACCTGCAGGGGAGGAAAAAAAATACATTACTTCTATGTACTATTTCCACCTCTGTACTCTTCTTAGTCCACAACATGTTAAAGAGGAGATTTAGCGGAGGTAGTTATTGGGACAAAAGAGCCAATCTCGCCCATCAGCAGGTCGCTCCCTTACCTAGTGGAGGCCAGGTTATCTCCCCACCGACAGCAGGGCCAGCGCCATGGCTTAGAGCGGAGAGGAGAAGAAGCGGCGGGGGGCTCGGTGGGGGTGGGGGTCGGTGGATGGGGGTAAAATGAGGGAGCAGGGAAGCCTTAAACCAGCAGCCCGGGCTAAGCTCTCATTTGGAAAAGGAGGATGGGTTGTGAAGGGGTGGGCCTGGTTAAAAAAAGGTCCAGTGCCTGCTGCTCAACCAAAGACCATTGTCAAATTCAATCTCCAGCCTGACAAAAATCAACCTGCACCTGCACTTCACCTCTAGCTTGCGTGGAGTGAAGATAAAAAACAGTTTCATACAGCGACTGCACTTAATTATTGAGTATGGAGATAAACCAGGACGGAGATAAAGCGGAGAGCTGGACCTGGCCGTGGAGGGGGCATGGGTGAAGACCTGGGCGGGGCGTGAAGAGAGACAATGCTGCATCTCCAAACCCATTCAAGATGAAGCTACCGCAGCAAGCTAAACAGGGGGCTTTCTATTTTCAGTGGAAGTGCAGTGGGGCACTGCCGTAAGAGGCAGTTGCCCCACAAAGGCGATCTTTCTTCGCCCAGAATAAATAAAAATCCACCATATCATCGAGTTATTTGGGGCTGGACACAGTCCAACAGTCGAGCTGGTGGAGAAATGCTGGCAACCCTGGTATCACAAGCTCAGGCTGGGATACAGGGGCTTCTCTCTTCTCCCAGCCTCCTGCCTCCTCAACAACCATCTCCTGCTCAGGCTTAAAGGGGCCAGCGTCATATCTGAGAGCTTCCCTGTCAAGCGCTCTTCAGTATTCAGCTCATGCACAGCTGTGGGACCTTGTTCTAAAACAAAACATCTCTGTCTGAACCCATGGAGAGCTTCATCACCAAGCTTGACTTTCATGTCCACCACTCCAGAGCCGCTGCACGCCATTCGCTCGTCCCCAGGAATAACGAGAGTAGAAGTTCCACATTAAGGGGAAGAAAGCATTGAACAGCCAGTAAAGGCCCTCACATCCAGCACCAGAGGAACGAAGGTCCCGAGGGACGCTGCAGAAAGCGCCTCTTTGATTCCGGACTCACACGGCCTCTGCTCTGTGATTAGCGCCCGAACACACAGCCTCGTCGTTTGGTCATTGATTTGGCCTTCCGTCGCAGGCCGATGGAATGGATTGCCCCGCGCCGGCAGAAGGTGTTTTTTTTTCTCCTTTCTTTTTAAGAGCCACTTTATTTCCTCTTTTTCATTTCTTTCTTTTCTTCTTTTTCCGTGCCCCCACCCCCTACACCACGACTATTGAGCTATGAACACAAGCCCCTGGTTCTCTCTCAGGTAATGTGTTTATTTTCAAGGCCCCATCTTCTACTTTACTGAGTCACCGGCCATTCTCTCCCTCTCTCCCTCTCTCCCTCGCTCTCTTATCGCTCGTGCTCTCGCGGGGCATTTTAGCTGCTGAAATCCTGTTCACCACATACTGGTTTTAGAAGCTGTGAAATGAGTGCCGGAGAAGCGTGGCCACAATGTCTGCCTCTGTTGCCACTGGCCTCGAAAATGGGCTCAGAGGCTTTTTGTCCAGGGAATGCATAAATGGAAGTTTTTAACACCTCAAAAGAAGGAAGGGCCTTTGTGCGGCCACACTAGAGAGAGACGTCATTCGCCTGAGGAGGCAGACGCGCTGAGTGCAGCAGGACAAAGGAGCCAGAGCCTGGAGCAGCGGGAGCAGGGGTATGCCATGAGCACCATACACATACACACATACACACTAACACAACACACACCCCACCAGTAACACACATACAGTAACAGACGCATACACATAAACACATACGCACACAGATATATATATATATACCACACATTTAAAAAACACACACAAAGTGAGGTATTCACACACACACACACTTTAAATGGAAAATGCACATGTATTCTTCCACACACTTAGAGAAATGTCAGAGATATGTAGAAACACCACCAATCAACACATTTCAGAGAACAAAATCCTCACATTATTCCGGATTACTGTACAGAAAAGACAAAATAAACATTTACTCAAATGCCGTGTAAATCACTCCGCAAGAAGAAGCGGAAAAAAAAACCAAAGCAGGAAAACAAGTAAACAAACCCTGGCACGTTGATTGACTTGAACCCTAGCCTTGCAAAGAATAAATCCAGACGTCCTACTCCCAATTCCCTCTAATTGAAATTCATTTTTATTTTGTTTTTCAGACAACAGAGGCGACAGCCTGCACTGACAATCAGTGTGCATGTCCTTTAGGTGTCTACAATAAGCATTTAAATGCAAATAAATCCGTAGCACACAAAAGGACCTGCATCTTCTGTCAGCAGCAACATAATCAACCTGCAATTGTCTCCTGACTTCCAGCCATTTCCAGTGACAAGGTCTGAGCAGCAAGCATCTGTATTCAAATGACTGCACTACTTAAAAAGACCAGGAGCCAGGCAGGGATATTTTTCCAACAGTACGCCGTGCCGAAAGTCAATCACATGGTGAATTAAACCAGAATGGGATCAATTGATCCAGAAACGATCAGGTTACAACCAGGCACATCAGTTGTCCACGAAACGATTATTATATATATATATATATATATTTTTTTTTTGCAGTTGTTCCTGCATGTGAGGCCGTTCCCATTTTCAAAGATTACATTTGCAAGTGAATTGGGACCACGGCGGCGAAAAGATCTGATAAGACTGAAATGAGGGAAATTTGACGATACAAGGTCAAGAACATGGAGAGGCTAAAGAAATGGCTCATCTGTCGTATTCTCTGTTTCCTACAAAGGAAACGCCTGTTAAGTGAGTGGAGGAAGGCCTTGGCTTCCTGTCAATGGATCGGAGAGTATTTCAAACGGGGACGGACTGCAAATAATGACCGACGGGTTACAGTACGGAGGATGGAATACCAAGAGAAAAGGCAGGTTAGGACTCACTGGCGTTTGTATACCCGACACACAGCTAGCCTTTCAATACTTAGAGCAGGGAGTGGAGAGGATGACCTGCTGTTAGGAATCATCTGGTGGCTGCAAGCAAATCCAAAAGCATTCTCCTGATTTAGGCAAAATGAGGAGGGAGGAAACATGCAAGGAAATCTCTGAAATGGTTTTTCATTGTTAGATCAAACCCATAAATCCCTGCCACAAATGCCCATAGGGAGAGAAGAAGTGCGCGAGAGAGACGGAGAGAGAGAGAGGGAGAGGTAAGGTAAATGTTTTCTCAGACAGTCAGAACAGCAAGACACAACTCCACAACACCAGTGTAAATCTCGGAGTGATGGGTGGATTTGCTTGGAGCAAGCCCTAAACAACTGGTTTAACCATTGAGACAATTAACATTATAACCCCTCCGCTCTGGTTATTTACAATCGCGGCAATCATTCCTCCGTCTCTGAAGTCCACAATTAATTGCCACATGTTGGAATGCAAATGCCTCCATTTGGGAGGGGGAGAGAAATGATCGGTTTGAGAATATTTCTGCGTTCTTAATTTTCTAGAAAGGGAAATGATTTAAAGGACGCACACAAATCTCCGCTGACACGGCTGGAGCTGGCTAGGCAATCTCTCTCTCTCTCTCTCTCTCTCTCTCTCTCTCTCTCTCTTCTGTATTTTTTTCTGCATAGCCAGCAGCTGTTCAGGAGGGTAAAATAGAATGAAAGAGAGCAGAATGAAAGAGTTTGATGGAAAGAGAGAGCTCCTCTCCTCTCTTGAGCTTCCTGCTTTACTCCCTCAACGAAAACAAACGCAGCATTTGAGTCACTGATGGGTGGCGTAATTGAGTTTAACACTCTTTCTTTCTTTTTTTTCAGCGGAGAGGAAAAAAAAAGGGGGTCTTTGAAATGAGGAGGTCAAATTACCTCTCCAGTCAGGCAATAAATAAGTCAAACAAGGTAAGGGCTCCTGCCAGCATACTTTAGTGCCGAATTCAATTAGCGAAAAAACAGGAGATGCATGGTTCTTCGCTTAGCTATTAGAGGCACGTCCTTTCCCATGATGCCCCTATTGTACACGGGGCAATCAGCCCTCGGCCGTGTGAGAGGAGCGGCCCAGCTGTACGGAGAGAGAGAGAGAGAGAGAGAGAGAGAGGGATGTGCCCCCATCCCTGCACTCA
>JBBKCR010000036.1:5543877-5553877 GCA_037577295.1 Ladigesia roloffi | reverse complement strand
GGCTTCACTCGGAGCGCCAGAAGGTGGTAGAGAACAGAGAAAAGAAAAAAAAACAAGATAATGGATGCTGGATACAAAACTGTACTTACAAAACCCCATTTGCACCCATTCAGTTCTTTACTTGGCCAGTTAGCCACCATTATGAGCACAATAAAACAGAATACATGCTGAATTAGTTTGATTAAAAAGATTTTTTATATCCCTCAAAACATTAAAATACTTTATACTTCAAAACATTAAAGAACATTATTTAACAGAGGGAGGTATGATCTGTCAAGGACAGCATTGTAAGCGCCCATGAGTTATAAAAGTATCCTAGAAATATTTATTTATTCTGGAAATCCAATTCTCATGTAAAAGTACTAAGTATAATGCGTAATTCACCACTACGCCGCAGTCCTCAGGCATTAAGTTCCATCGATAGCTTTGAAGTAACTCATTCATGGCTCATTTAGTTTATAAACAGCAGACGTGTTTCCCCATAAGGCCAAGGTGAGGCCTGCCCTTGACCCCCTGACCCCCTGATGGAATTTCTGTGGCATTTCAGCGTCAAGACTGAAAACATCATGCGAGTAATTTCTCTCCTCTGGTTTGTCTCTTACCGTGTGACACAAGGTCTTCGTTTTCTCTCCAGCTCGACTTTTGTCAGCTCCTATCAAGTCTGCAATAAGCAGGACCTCGGGTCAGAGCCGTCACTCACGCTTACGCATTTAAACACACATCTAGGTGCGCTCAGATCGCTTCCCTCGGCTCAAATTTCACCATCACGAACCAGCGGCCTCCTGGGAGATGGAGTCATTCCTGGCGCTCCCCAAAAACGCATCCCTGCGAGTCCCGATGTGACAAATTTATGGAGACTTGTGGGGAAATGCTGCGCGAATTAATTCAGTCGTTCCTAGACTTTCAGTAAACAGTCGCCATTTATTCACTAGAGAGTGTTTAGGCGGAGGGAACACGCCACCCGGTCCGTGTCAATATTGACAAACTGTCTGTATTAAGACTATAAATTTTAAAGGCAAAGCTGCAGAGTACAAACGGATGAGCCATTGTAGATATGGACCATCGCCACAGTTCCAGCGCGGGTTTCTTCGCAGTCGGAGAGATGAATGCGCGAAACCGCACTTTTCCGAGCTTCTCAAGGTGACATTCTTTCGTTGGCGCGAAGGACATCGACAGTATTCAAAATTAAAAACGCCCCCTCCCCACCCCCAACCTCACTTTCAAGGAAATTTCCTTTTGCCTCCCTGCCTATTCATAAACGACTTGATTAAAGTCATGAATACAATGGCATTTGTGATGTGACGGCCCATTGAAATTTAATCACAGTGCATATGCTGAAAATTGAATAAGAACAAAGATGGGTTTTTTTTTTCTTCTTCTTTTTTTTCCTGCCCAATGCCACTGACTCCTTGGTCTATGGCACCTCAGCACAAAGCGACAAGTTGCTTATATGCTTTTCTTTAGAGCTTCACCTCTTTGGAGCGAAACATTCCGTAAAGTATTAGCGCGCTAGTCGCTCGGCGCGTTTAACAGAACAGGATGGAATTAGCATAATGGGGCCTTTTTTGCATTCTCTTTGAAGTTCCGCAGTGTGGAATAACAGATGTATATAAACCAGCAGCCAAACATCAATAAATGGAAATGCCACAATTCTCTGTGGATGGGCTCGGGTGGATTTCTGCAGGAGGAGAGCGAGGGGGTGGGGAGGGGGGGGGGCATCTCGTTTATTGCAAAATAAGCAGAAAAGCGGATGTGATCAGACTCTCATGCCCACCAGGAGCACTCACAAACACACAAATACACACACACACACACATAGTGGAGTCCGCCTCTCACTTCTCCAAATCAGACGCAGTGAGATGTGGCAACTCCTGCTCTGTGGAGCAGTGGGAGGCGCGCCATGTCTTGCAGGTGCTTTCAAAGAACAAGACGCAGCAGAAGAGAGCCTGTAATTACTCCCCAATTACAGATAAAGATCTCGCACAGGGCCTGAAACGCAGAGTAGCCCAACAGCCACGCAGGCCGGCTCCTCTCTGTAAACCCCGCCGCAGCGGCAGCAGCGTTCCCTCAGGAAAGGCGGTTCTGACCGGCACGGCCGGCTCTACCGATGCTACGCTAGCAATCGATAAAAACAACACCATGTCGGACAGGGGAGGTAAAACATAGCCGAGTCGGACTCTAACACCCGCAGAAGCTCTGTAACCTCTGACTGCCATTTGCCAAGCCTGTTGCAGTCTAATACAACCCAGCTTCGCGGCAGAAGGTACAGAGGTAGCGAATTAAAAATGCCCTTTTAAACCGAGACCCTTTGAACTAAAGAAACATTTCAATACTGTCTTTTCACCCTCGCTACCTTTATTTTTGTATTCCAAGTTCACCTCTGTCAGCCAAATTCTCTTTAGAAAGAAACGTAAAGAGGTCAAAGCAATCGATCAGGAATATCAAAGAGAATCCTGTTGGCTACTTATCTTTTGTACTTATCTGGGTACCGGGAAGAAAAAAGTTATTGTAGCACCTAAGCGGACGCCAAAGCAAAGGAATTTTGAAATTAAGGTTTTCTTTCCTCATTTTATCTCCCCATCTCTTTATTCATCTAAAGAGAGGGATGGGGGAGGGGGGACTACAAAGACCAGAAATGTTTCACAAAACCTTAATTAAATCCGTAGGACAGCGAGGGTTTCTGACTCGCCTGCCGCTGTTATTCTGGTGTCAATAAAGGTAAAAAAAAATCTTTGAAGAAGAATTTCCTGCCCAACGACCTTTAGAGTGAAACGGGTCTGAAGAACACATTCGTTCTAATTAATTCTATTTAAATACAGTGATTACATTCAAAAGTATTCGCAACTCCGGCGGCAACAGGACAAAATACAGACAGGCGATTTGTTAATATCTTTAATATTTACATTTTCCTTAAAAAAATGCCGTGTATTTCCCTCCCAAATCTGACAAAATCTCAGAAAATATTGTTAAATGTTACAACCAAGACCAACAACCCCCCCTCAAAAAACAAAAAAAAAAGAATAAAAAAAGAAAAGAAAAGCCCGTTTGGTAAGCTAACTGGAAACTGGCAGTGCTAGACACACAAAAATAATATCATATTTCAAGTGATTTGGTGTAAGAAGTATTTTCAGTCAACAAAAATACACTCAACATTTGACAGTTACATCCGTACCGGCACATTTTCAACCGCTCACCTTCAGTATGCGTAATACTTTTTATTTGAACCCTCCCTACATTCTGCTAAAACTCCTCTTTAAACTCGACCTCGGTTGGAGGGCCTTGACATTTCAAACGTGTTTCCGCATTTACTCTATGATACAGTGCATGTTAAAAGTGCAATAATATATATATAAAACAGGTTCTTCTATCACGCCGTTAGGTTTGTTAGACATAGATTCGGATTTTAGTATGTGCACAGCAGTTTCCACAGCAAAAGGCAGGTGATCTATACAAAATACTCGCTTCAGTGTAGCTCTACTAAAAACGATGCACTTATGAAGTGAAGTCCGCCTTTGTCCGCCGATATGAATGCCAGTCCAAAAGTGCGCTAATGTCTTGCCAAGAATGCAGAAGAACGGACGGGGTTGGACAAGCTGAACACAAGTCGGTCCGCTGTTTGGATAGCACCTCAATGACCAGACACAGCTTTGGCTGAAACAGAGACAAGGCATTTGGACAAAGAGTTAGGAATGCTCATAATGGGGCATGTTGAAAAAGAAACCACAAAACAGAAAGCACAATAAATAAAACAGGTGGAAACTGCACTGTAGTACACTATGTGGACAAAAGTATTGGGACACTATACTTCCAGCAGGGATTTTAATAACACTGCACTCAAATCCAGTTTTATATGGACTGGTCCTCACTTATTAGCTATAATGGGGTTTCCATTCTTCTTGGAAGGCTTCCCATAAGAATTTGGACTTTCTGTGGGAATTTGTGTCCATTTATTCTGTAGCATTTATGAGTTCAGACACTGATGTTGGACGAGAAGGTCTGGATCACAATCTTCGTTCCAGTTCATCCCAAAGGTTTCGGATGGGGTTGAGGTAAGGCCTCTGTTTGGACCAGGCGAGTTCTTTCATACTTTATGGTCTTTGCGTACTGGGACACAGTCATAGAGTGGAATAGAAAAGGTTCTCCCACAAACTCTGCTGAAGCATTAAGATTGACCTTCACTGGAATGAAGTGGTCACCCGAATTCAATAAATACGAGGTGTGTCCCAGTACTTTTATCCATGTTGTCTATATCCACCACTCACACAGCCACAGGAACATCACGAGAGGCATCTGCACATCCAGCTGTTACACTACAAATGAAACGGTCCGGAGGAACGCGATACCTTATTACATAGTTGACAGATAAACATTCTCCTCCCTCCCTCTTTCTGCACAGCATGTCACAGTGGGAATAAAAGTTTTGCACTGTTCAGACGTCTGCAGTGTTATAAACACACATATGCACACATGCCATGAGACAAAGCTAAAACAAAGCCACAAAAACATCAGGCTTATGCCATGCAGGTGCTGTTTTTTTCCATTTTCAGTAATGAAATAGCAACAAAAGCTGACTCATTCATTTGGCAAATATATTTTAGCATGCACAGTCAAGCACAGGTTATTATAATGTGTTTATGTACAACTTTACACAGATATAAACACACCACTGTTATCACTGTGTTGCAAATTCAGCTTGCAAGGCAGAGATGCAGTTAGCAAGGCACTGAGAGCCTCGTGGCGGATTGGAGGAGGCTCTTGGGAGACATGCACGAAAATGCCTCTGCTTTTATCATGCGGGTTATACAGTAACACTGTTCGCATCTTTGTTTCAGCTCACAGCAGCCTACAGATGGCAAAGCAAACAGTGTTTGGCAGTGCAGCTGGGGAAAGAGTGCGAATAAGGTGCGGAAGCAAAAAGGTGCCCCTAGATCTTTGTTAATTACGGCACAATTCACAAAAGCCAGCCGTTCTTCAGGCAGCGCTGCGCTGCTGCCTGGTGCACTAACAAAAGGCAATTTGCAGACAATTCACACACTTCTCCTCCAGATGTGGAGGCAGCTGGCTGCAGGGGGGCACTTCAGTTACCCCGTGCAGTTTGCTGAGACTTTGCCGAGCCACGATCATGCAGCACGTAGTACACGATGTGCCAACACACACACACACACACAGGGAACAATTAGCGCAAAGCGTGCTAAAAGGTTAGCGGGTTAGTCCTTACTTTTGTTTGCTTTGATTAGACAAAGGTGTAGTGAAATCCATTGCTTAGGGGAGGGGGAGGAGGCTGGGAGGAGGAGACAGCTGGTGCAGCGGTGGAAGGAGGAGGAAGAGGAGGAGGTGGCGGTGGCGTGGGGAGCATTGTGGGACTGCTAACCTGTGGAGAAGCTAAAGAGGAGCAGAGACGCCGACAGAGCAGTGTTAGTAATGCAAAGAGTTCACGCCGCACTCAAGCCATGGCTGCCTTCACACCGAACATTCCGCCTGAGTACGCTTCACACAGCAACACGGAATCGGGACAGCCTGTCACAACGGGCTCTGACGCTGGACTCAAGTGCATCTCGGTGATTAAGGACCTGTATTCTCCTTCCAAGGGTGGGAGCTCATCCCTCCACACACGAGATAATCCATCCAGACATCCTGCTCCAGTGCAAATACACTGATGAGAGTTGACCAGGCTCCATTAGGGCCTATTTCACATCAGGAGAGACTGGACATGCACGCCAGGGACTGAGAGACAGAGAGAGAGAGAGAAGAGTGCTGGCTGATCTTCTGAGTGGGAACAGAGCGAGGGGGCGCGGCGTGAGAACATAAAGAGGGGAAAGATGAAAAAAGAGCACAGGGCGCTCTTTTATATGCCAGCTCAGATACATGTTCAAAGCACCTCCACAAGACGTGGACATGTAGGAGGCATCACTGTTATTGATCAGCACAGAAAAATAGCCTCAGAGACTCAAAACAACACAATTAGCGGGCGGCTTTGTCCATCACATCCCAACTAATAAAGAATCATCTCCTGTTTTTAGGGGCCAATGACGATAAAACCCAAACTTGCCCTTTTTAAAATCTTCATCTAAACCCAAGGCCTTCTTGGGAGTGTGGCAGAATCCTGACCGTATCTTCGGTTCTCCGGTGAATGTTAATGAGAAGATCAGGGGGGTTTTACCAATATCATTGAACATACATTTCAACAAATCATTTTTGAAGGATTTTGCTCTCATTAGCCCTGATCCACTACCTAAATGTCTAATGATCCAAATGTTAATGATATATTCGATGCTGAATCTCTTGGTAGTCCTTTGAAAAGGGCCTATGCAGCAGGAGGGTCCTGCAGGTGTTAAAAAAAAGCCCTGACAGTATAGAATTGCCTGGTTGAGTGAGGGCACTTCAGAGCTGAGCGCTGATGTCTGAGAGCTACATCTGCGTGTCTGGAGCCAGAAATCCTTCCATTAAAGTTAAAAGTGTCAGATGGAGATAGAGCATGAACAAATACAGCACATCAGTGCAAGTGGACATTCCTAGTGAATGCGGAGTGTGTGTATGAGGGATCTGAAGGGAAGAGTGTTGGAAGACGAGTTACCTGCCACCTGCTTGCTCTTCAGCGAGGCCTCGGAGGCCAGAGCGTACGACATGGTGATGATCCTCTCCTGCTCGTGGAGAGCTGAATCCAGCTCCGACAGCACCAGCTTGTCCACTACTACAGCTGGAGGTATATTCTGCACACTAACACGGAAACACACACATAAACTGGGAAAGCAGAGCACTAGGATAGCTGCTGGACTTCCTTCTGGTCTACGGCCCAGTCTCCATGATTTACACCAAAACATGACCACATACGAGCACCAAGTTCCATTCCAGAAGGACCATACATCGTCCCTAAAAGCCAGGCGGTATTTACCTGGACTTGGCCAAGATGCTTTTAATGCGTTCTACTTTGCGGTGGCGCGCCTCCATTTCCTGAGGACTGAGCGGCTCCTCGGGCTCGAAGTCCACATAGCGTTCAGGGATGGCCACCTTCTCCGGCTTAGAGAGCTACGCAGCCACGCAGGGATGAGGAAAGAACACATACAAGGCTTTCATGCCACACATTTTGCTTTTTTGCATTACACAGGTCAAGGACGTTTTTAATTACAGACCGTATTGAACATAAATAAGTCATTAGAGGAATTTTTGACAGGGCAGCAGATCTGCTAGGCTATTCCTTCCTAATAAGAAGTAAAACACAGGAGATATGTAGTAGAGAAAGGACTGGGAAGAGCACCTCTTTACTGAGGTCCATCTGGTAATCTAGGGGCTCCAGGTCGAGCTCCCTGGGGGGGTTGGTGTGTAACGTGAGCCACTCGTCCGAGTGCGAGCGCTGCCTCTCCTTGTGCTCCGGCGGCGTCTCCTCGCCTTGCACAGCCCGCTCCAGCAGCTGCATATCAAACTCCTGCTCGCGCCTCCACTGAGGGCACAACACACACACACACACACACACACACACAGCACTCAGAGGCTAGGCATGCTTTCAGCAGGAACAACGTGGAGTCTTGGTTTTCTATCCCAATGATACTCATTATAAGGACCGGAGCCAAACCTAAACAACCTGAATCTTGAATTAATGGGAAGTGAACCCGAGTTCTCCTGCGGGGCCGGAGCAGCCTGACTCACACAGAAGCAGTTAACGGTCGGCTCCGATTCTGTAAACACTTTAGCCCGAGGGCCTGAAAGACAGTGAGGTATTTGGGTTCAATACACAGTGGAGCGCGGGGACAAATCCAGGCATTCTTCTGTGAGCCAGGTGTGTGTGCGCATAGAACAAATAGTTTAACAAACAAATCAGAAAGCATAAACACAGATGCAGTGAAACATCCCTTTTAGGGACACAGTTTAAACAACATCCTCTTGTCTCAATGTCAATAGCTTTGGGGTAAAAGTATGTAGAAGCGCAAAGAAAAGGGTGTACATTGCACATAAATGGACAATTTGTAAAGAGGGGCTGGAATCGAGTGCTGCATATGTAGTTTATAATCGCCTGGAACCGCGCTGAGGGAAAGATAAACCACTAACAAAGCCAATGGGCTTTAACCGCAAGCGTTGGCGTGACTGAAACAGGTCCTTCCTGCCTGTTCTCTGTCCAAGTGACTGGAGCAGCTGTGTAAGAAAGTACTGGCACATCAGGAAAGGGCATCACCGCTACGGGGAGCTGGAGGCGAGTGCATCATCTCCTAATTCCCTGGTATCATTGTGCTTAGGTTCAAACTGCACCCTGCATGAATCACAGTATGTATGCATATTAATAACCTCGGGGCAATGAAAAAGAACACCATGTTTATTTATTAGCAAAGTGTTTATTTATTCCGTGCAAACATCTACAAAAATATGGAAGAAGGAGCCGTGCAGACATTCCGTTGGCAGATTACGCTATCATGATCTGTTAAATAATGATTAACCACACCACAAGTAATGAAATAAATGAAGAAAAATAAGCGACACAGTGGGTGAGGAAGTTCGGTGACACTGTAGATACGAACAGACGTAAAGTACGCTGCTATACGAATGTGGAGAAGGTACGCAAAGCCTCAGTTAATGCACAGATCCAATGCTCTTTCGTTCCAAACATCCGTGCTCCGTCACGTTCCTTTACAGCGCACTTTACAAAATATAAGGACACTTGAGGCCAAAACCTCTGATAATACAGGCTGTGATAAAAAAAAAAAAAAAACATTAAAAAACACACTTGCTTGTGAATAAAAGCAGGGTGATGATTAGTAATGTGGAATAATGGCAGAAATTAGTGGATCAATTGTGATTTCACAGCACCACAACCGTAAATCAAGCCACATTTGGGTAAATCAGTATGGTTCTGCACATGTAGGGAGTGATTAGGTTGCCGGGATGATTTAAAATTTGTTTTAGATGGAAGTATAATAAGCCTCCTGTATGAAAAATAAGCACAATGATGCCCAGGCAGAAGCAGCTGAAGCCCAAATCGCCTGCGTGTGTCTATTGGTTATACTGCAGTTACACTGTAGCAGGGTGATGCACCGAAATGTCAGAGCGAACTAGACCAGTGGAAAACCCTCTCGGTTAGGGTTAGCCCTTTCCCCCAGCATTAGATCAGCATTGCGGAAAGACTGAGAGAGCGTTTAGTGACCGTGTTAAGGAATCTGAGAGTTTAGGCCCATTCCATGAACCTCTAGGAATGAGACGTGATTGGTTTAGCCCAGATCAGGACCACAAGGCGTTAGTGCATTCATTACGACCATCAGTGTCATGAACACTTCATCAACGAACATTATATTTACAGTTTCTCAAACAATACCTCAGAAGAAGCCGTAGGTCCTTCATTGAAATGATTAAAAACAAGGCACTGGGTTTATCTCTGTCTATGGGAGAACATTGCATAGATGCTCATAGCACTTGTGTCCATATTCGCAAAACCATCTTTAGAGTTCCACACCGTAAACCTTCCTGATACGCAGAATATTCTCTCTCACTCCTCTCCCTCTGACTGACACTTCACTAAACCTACTCACCTGCAGTAGCCACTACTTCACTCAACTAGTGTTGCTAATGTTATACCTCCACAGAGCTGAAACTGTGCTGAGGATGGGAGGGTGCCTGTGCCACCTGAGAGGAACTGTGTGGTGCTCTAACGTACTGATCCCAG
The DNA here is from genome assembly GCA_037577295.1 of Ladigesia roloffi. Taxonomy (NCBI): domain Eukaryota; kingdom Metazoa; phylum Chordata; class Actinopteri; order Characiformes; family Alestidae; genus Ladigesia; species Ladigesia roloffi. Next base: position 5,544,231 of record JBBKCR010000036.1, on the reverse strand, counting down.
GTCAGCAGAGACAGGCCGAGAGGAGGACGAGGCGGAGCGGGAGGACGAGGGCTGCCGCTCGCCCTGGCTCAGGGTGCGTTTGCGCTCGCGAACCAAAGCCTTCTGATGGCGCTTCATCCTCTCCAGCTGCTCCTCGGCGCTCATGCGACCCCGCTGATGCACAGGCTCGCTCGAGTACAGCCTCTCCAAGGCACTCTTTGGTCTCTCCTGCAGAGAGGAAGGAGTGTGTCTGTGTAAGCGACAAGGACACCCATACATCCACAGGCCTAGTCCGGACACTTAAAGGGATAGTTCACCCCAAAATGAAAATCTGATGTTTATTTGCTTACCCCCAGGGCATCTAAGTCGAAGGTG
>JBBKCR010000036.1:5436013-5446052 GCA_037577295.1 Ladigesia roloffi | reverse complement strand
CAGAAAACAAACAAAGTCAAGCTGGACCAGGCCAATGATTACAGCTCTCAAACAAACCCAGTGTAGGAAGTGATGGCATGGGCCTCTGTGCCGGATCAGGTTCATTTCGGAAAGGTTGAGTCAGTCGGTGCGGTTTTTCCTGGGAATGCAGCGTCAAGAGCCCTGAGACCAGAGGTGTGAACTCGGCACCAGCCATGTGGCCCAGTTCCAATCACTTTACCATATCCGTCATGGGAACATCGTCTCTGTTTTCTTTTCATTACAGGACCAATCCTTCCCCGAGCCTTACAAACAACGGTGGAATAACAGCTTATTTGCTCTGTGTGGCCTTTGCGGAGGGTGGAGGGGTGCGTGGAGGGGTTTGGGGTGCGGTGGGGTGGGGGTTGGGTATTTGGGGTTGGATTGTACTTGTGCGTTCTGGCCTTGCTGGATCCGCTTCGGTGTGCTGTTGCTGCGGCCTTCGCCGAAGGTGGAAACAATCTTTCCTCTCAGTGTAAACTTAATCAGAGGGAAAGAAGTGAACCATTACGAGATTCCATTTTTCCCACGTCAATAACTGACCTGAGGCAGTCCACTCCAAACTCGAGCTCATTCAAAGAGCTCCGCTGTCCGCCTCAATTTGGAAACAAATCTAATTTTTTATTTCTTTATTTATGCTTTAGAGTTATTTCTAAAGTACACAGTGCACGTTTTAACACATTAAAAATAACACCTCCTAATTGTTCCCCCGGACAAGATAAATAAATATGTCATATACATAAATAAATATGTTATATGACCGTGTCACATTCCTCAAAGTCAAAACATTACACATTACATCTCCATTTTTGTCTTGTTTACCCTTTGTTTAAAAACACCAGCAGAAAGTCACATTTCATAATGACGGTATCAACAGAAATGGGAATCACTAGTTTTCCTTTTCATTATAAATATTTTTCTTTATTTCTCCTGTAAAATTCCCACTCAGGAAGATTTTGATTCAATAGTTATAATATGGACCATCAACAACATTTATTGAAATACTTTAAACTATGCAAACTGTGACTGAAATATTGCTTGTTTAATGTCGAGGAAAATCTTTTTGTATGTAGATCTTTGAGGCATAGCAGCTGATCTAATGTCAGCGTTGATTTAATGTTGATTTAATGTTGATTTAATGTTGGAACACTTATGATTTTATAGGAAATCATAAGTAGTTAGTAGTTCTTCTATGGCAATATAGTTTTCTAGAACACTCATACCGAAAGCCTGTGGTATTCTTTTACAGAATATTAGGAAATAAAATAAGGAAAACTTCCAATCAAATGTATCTGCAAAGCTATATTTCCAAAGCAGTCTTCAGATACCAGAGCACAGGTAAGGGCTTGGCATTCTCCTGGCTTGGTCTGATTAGTGTTCTCATCCCTGCCTGTTTTAGATCAGTAGTATCGTATGCAGCAGGCACAGGAGCCAATGCCTGCACTGTGCGTATGTGAAGCATAGCGAGATCTGCTCAGTGTTTCAGAGAGAATTGGTTTATGATGCGTTTAACTGTACAGATGAGCTTGGCTTTGAAATGCGTTATCTATTGAAAGAAGATGACCATTGAAAGTGTATTACAAGAGCGGCAATAATGTTCTCTGATGTCAGACAGTCATATTTCACCATCGAGAAAGACCCTCTGAGTTGTTTATGTGTATCATAGAGGGAACAGAGCTCCCATAAAAACCTAGAACCGCAGTGGAGCTTTGGGGCATCACAATCACAGATTAAATAAGTAAGCAAAAGGACATGGAACCCTAAACAGATTTCCTCCGATCATGCCAAGGTCTAAACAACACAGAATAAATTGATCAAAGCTACCAAACTTTGTCATAAAAAGCAAAAAAACAAAAAACATCTCTGAAAACCTCCTGTGCATTCTTTATTTACTGAATATAACTTACTGCACAAGGAAAACCAATGGCCCTGACTGATAAAATATGAACGTTAAAAAGATTACAAGCACCACTGGAGCGACTGTGAGTAGGGATTTGCCCGTCCACTGCGGTTATTTGTCAGCAGGAACAGATGCTGGAACAGCAAAGGGTACAATTGTTACATTCCAGGAAACATATTAGTGAGCAAAGTGATACACTTAACAAGGAAAAAAATATATGCGGAGAAAATAAATAAAGGGACAGAGCTGGAAAAAATCTGTCCAAAATCACCCCATAGACAAAATTGCTGGCTATTTACTAAGCCTTATGATGCTAGTCCCTTCAGCTTGCTTAGCTTTTAATATGTTGACGATCACCACAACAAGATCTCGGAGGCCCGGCCTTCATCCCTTCAAATCCCGCCAAACGTGAGTAGTTTTGGAATTCCGGAATGCCATCCCAACCATGAAGCCCCGCTCCCTCCTGCCCAGCACTTCATGGAGGGCAATTTTCCTCTGGCTGAGCCTCCCAAAGCCACCTCACCTGGAACCAATCTGTAACACAATCGAAGTGTCCTGACTTGAAAGCCCACTGCCTTCCTTTGATAGTCTCGTCCTGGTAGTCTGCACGGCGCTGGAAATAGCTCCTTTGTAATCTTCAGATACAAAAGTGAGCAAAGACGCAGGGTTAATATCTAGCCATCAGAGTGAATTATGCAAATAACCCTGCAACATAGCTCAGGCGCACTGTTTTTCCCGTGAAAGAATGGGAAGTCAGCTTGAATGTGGAAATTCTTTGCTGTTTCTATCCGTTATGCTCTTTCTTAAAGTTGTGGGGGGGGGCTTTTGCTGTTAACCGTTCTTCCTCTTAATTATCAAGGGCGGGTGGGTGTGGGGGGTGGGGGGGCCAGAGCCGTAAGTTGAAACGATCCACCTTTTCACAGACAGGTGTTACATATGATTGCATTAAAACGCCTCCCTGCCCCCCTGTCCCTTGACTCTGTATCCCCCTACTTATACCACCACAACCCAGATAGGCTTCCAAGAGAGGCGAGCAATTAAACTTTAATAGCTGTCCATTCAGGGGTCCTGGGGGATTTTCTCCTGAGTCAACATGTCAAACTCCATTTCCTTTTCTCCCTGTTTCTTACCCCCTGTGATTTATCCACTGGAGCTGAAAGATCATGGAGCACCGTCTTCTTCAGCTTTTCACGTGACGCATGAAAACTGAGTCGTGAGACTTGCTGGCGATTGGTCAGAAGGCAGACGCACATCCTGATGGGTGAGCATGAAATTAATGCGCCTAAATGAGTACACTAAAAGCCAACAGCGCACTATAAAAACAAGAACGCTGTAAAACATACCATTAAGAGGTATTTGAAAATCGTTTATTCTTCACTTGTGTGAAATTCCGGTTCCTTACAAGACATTTCAAGCAAATAGGCCTCCTGCAGTGGCCTGGATCACAAGTTTTATTGGCTGGGGAGCCGTTGTCTTTTGGTCCCAGTAGGTAAACTGGGCAGCAGACCATTTTATAGTTAAAAAAACCCCACACATATGTCTCAGGACCTTATTATATTTCTCAAAACAAAGTTTACGTTATAGTATCGCAGTTTATTGGTTTCCTAGGCTACACACAGGTGCTATATATGGGACAATGGTCTGGCACTGTTACGCTAGCATTCCAGCCCAGAATGCTGGAGGAAAACAACATAGCTTTGTGTCTGCGGGTTTGACGGCCTTATTTACTTGGGTGCATGTGATTCGAATTGACTGATTAGCCGTAATTGAATCAGCAATAGAAGGGCAGAGCGCATGGATATAAGGCAGAAAATAAAAGCGTATCTGCTGAGAGGGGGCCTTTGTCCGCTCAACCCCAGTCACAGTCGTTACCTTTGAGTGCAAGTCACAAGTCCTGATCGGCACGTGGCCAGTAGGCCATGCTGTGCATTACGGCACAGAGTCTGGTCCTGTCCTGCCTGGCAACCCTCTGCCCAGACCTTTAATCTGGTTAGGCCTTCTCTTTCATTCCTCACCCTCCACTCACATGGCTGGCCTCACACATCTCAATCTGTCACCTGTAATCAGGTTTTATACCTACAGGACCAAAGAAATCTCTCTGCATAATATTAGATTAAGATGTAATCCAGCTGTGCAAGGGACACAGGGGACCCCTGACTGAAACTACCCTGACTAGTCCAGGCCTAATTCTGTTTTCAGGAGAAGAGAGTCTCCCAACGTTTACAAAACCATGGCCGACACTGCAAATCTTTGAAAATGTAGCCACACTGAGTGCACTGCTAATTGGGATGTAAATCTCACTCTGAGGGTGTACTGTCATCCCTGGTGTTTCTACGATTAGATGGGATTTGATTATTTTTGTGATTGAGAATAGCTTTTTAAAAATTCACCAAAAAATGTGTGAATGGAGAAACCATTTATTCAGTAGTGTAAAAGGGGCAATAACAAAACCTAAATTTGATTCTAACATTTCAAAATTGACATAGCTCAAATCATGACATCAGAGTTAATATATCACCACTTTGAAAACCCTATATACCAATCTTGCTTGGGTATAAATTATGGACCCCTATCCCTATGCTTCTCTTTGGCTGATTTAAAATTATACCATGAAAAGGAACTTTCTTTTCCACAAATGTATACGCACTAACACAGCTTAAATGAACATGTTTGCTTATCAGTGGTCCATCTGTAAAGTAATATTCTAGCATTTTTTATCTCAGGTCTCTATGGGTGTCATGGTTAATTGGCTTCATGATACAGTTGTAGCAGATAGAGTTTAGGATGAAAATGCTCTTGTCATCCCTCAAGGGAAAGAAATATGTTATTCAGTCATTTACTTAATAATCTTTTGTTCTATGTAAAAGTTTTGTTTGGACCCATTATGAATCCCCAATCTGGAATCTGGAATATCATAGAACATCATTATTTGTAACTATTCCCAGAGAACAGCTTCCCTTGCCTCCTGGCACAGCTGGAAACAGAAAATACTACTTTAGATAATAGATAACTGTTACAGGAACCATTATTTTATTTTCCAAGCTGTATTACAAAAGCCTTTGTGGGTGAAATATACTTTTCTAGATATATTCAAACCTTATTAGATGAATATTCTTGGACCACTCACTGTACAAGCAGCACATTAAATCAAGGCTCCAGCATCTGGGATTGCCAGGCTGAAGCTTGCCATTTCAGATAGGCAGTAAAATTTTATTTGAAAATCATAGCTACTAATACCCAGGCAGGAAGGAGGGCCTATTTCAGCAGCTGAAGTACAAAGCGTGGCACCAAAACCATGCATGCTGCTTTTCTTCATTTCACTTTTACGAGGGACACAGAAAACACCACCCACACAAATATAAATCTCACTGGCCACCTTCTGCATCATTTATGTGTAGTTAGAATTATGTACAGTAATTGCAAGTATGTATATATGTATGTAAATGAACACTGACAAAGCTAGTTGACTCTGACTCCAGCATGTTTGGAATGCCATTCGTGGGTATTTATACATAGTAATTAACTGTATTTTAAAAAAGGAATATGATATAATAAACCATATACGTAATTTGCAACCTCATGACCTGAAATCTCTGATTCATATATACTATTTACTTTTGAGGCTTTTGACTCTTTTGAGTCTTGATATCAGTGAATCACATTGTTATAATCAACTTATTTTTAATTAATTTTTTTTTTTACAACATTTGAAGACATATGACCCACTAATAAAATAATTAGAAAAAATTGGGCCACTATATATGTTACAGAATTACTTGGCATAATATGCTGTTATACTGAATTTCACTAAATATAAAAGCTACAGTGTTTTTGTCACATGCACAACCAAGTGACACGTCAAGGTCAAGGGGAACGAGCGTGTCACAGTATATAAACAGGAAGTGGGAGCTTCCTCTTTGCTCTGTCATTGAGTCAGTCGCCCACCCTGAAGATCTCATCCAATCGTGAGTACTCTCTCTTCTGTTGTCCATGATTGTGAATGTTAGTTCCTGATGGAAACTTATCTCTGTGTTTAGAGCGTTCATAGAAAAACTGCATGATTTACCTGCTCTCTTGCTTCTCTCCGCACTTGAGCACGCCCATCACGCTACACGGGCGAATTCCTCGTTGGTAAGTCGCTTCTCTTCTTTGCTCGTGAACGAATGACAGAGCCACGAGTAATAAGCTCAGCAGAGTGGGAACAGTTGATGGCTTTGGTGAATCGGCAGGGGATTGAGATTGGTCGTCTCCGCGGGGAGGTCGACCATCTAACCCAAGTCGTAGCGCAGCTCCAAGCTGTCAAAATCGGAGCAGCTGCAGAGATGCCTCAGCCTCAACCTGACCCTCCGTCTCCCTCACCTCCTCAGTCATCTTCATCTGCTTCACCACGTGAACCCAAGATTTCTCTCCCCGAAAAGTGGAATGGTGTAGATGGGTGGTGTATTTCTAACGAATCTATCTCTGCTGTTTGAGTTTCAGCCCGACCGTTACTCCAGCCACCAAGCAAGGATCGCACTGCTCAACTCCTTCCTCACAGGCAGGCAGCTGAGTGGGCTACAGTGGTCCTTAGGAGTGATATAGTGCTATAACTACCAACAATTCACCTAGCTCCTCAAGGCCGCGTTCCAACATCCCAACAGCGAGGTGGAGGTGGCGTCCAAACTGTATCACCTGCAGCAGGGCGACCGTCCAGTGAGTAAATACACTGCAGAGTTCCCTCGCCGTACAAGCGTAATGGGGGGACACCGCTCTCTGGACGCTGTACTACGAGGGGTATTCGGCTTGCATGAAAGATCAACTCTTTCGACGAGAGCTGCCCGACACCCTGGAGGAATTAATCCAACTTTGCCAGCGGATAGACTCACGACTCAGCTCTCGTCCCAGAGCAGCCTCTTGTACCCTGCTGCCCACACCGACTACGCCACCTTTTAGGGTCCCAAGCAACATCCCAGACCCTACACCTCCATCATAGGCCCACGCTGATATTGGGGAACCCATGCAGCTAGGGCACACCGCGCTGAGCCAGACTGCGCGGACCAGACGTTACCAAGAGGGGCTCTGTGCGTACTGCGCATCCCCAGACCTCCACAGGGCCATCTGTCCGCTCCGTCCGAGAAACGCCAAGACCCGGTGAGGATGAGGAGGTCTTCAACAGGGTCATCTGTCATCGCCTCCATCGACTTAAAGGTTTCAAGGCTTCTGGTTCATGCCCACGTCCAACACAGCCACAAACAGGTCAGTGTCGACGCTTTTGTTGATTCAGGAACGGCCGGCAACTTTATTGACCTCAGTTTTGCTGTACAGCTAGGTGTGGAAATGCAGGCGTTATCCCGACAGCTTCACATCACAGCCGTGGACGGTCGTCCCCTTCTCCATAGTCCCATCACTCCTCGCACGTGACCCCTTCAACTCACCATAGACCAGCACGCCGAGAAGATCACGTTCCTCGTCACCCGACTTTCCTCACCTATCATCATTCTCGGATACCCCTGGCTGCTCCGTCATGACCCACTCATCTCCTGGACCCAGAGTTGCATATTACAATAGGGGAACGACCTGTCAGGAGCTTTGTCTCATGGTGGCGGTTGGGATGTGTTCAGGGGAGCCCCAGGACCCTGATGTCGACACCACCACCATACCGGAGCCGTATCAGGAGTTTAAGAAGGTCTTCAGCAAGAGCCGCGCTGTCTAACCTCCAACCCAGTACGTCTCCACCCCGTGGCCATCTTTATGCACTCTAAGCGAGACAGGAAAGCCATGGAGGATTATGTGAATGAGGGTCTCCGTCAGGGTACTCTCCAACCCTCATCATCTCCGGCAGCCGTGGAGTTCTTCTTTGTGAAGAAAAAGGACGGCGGCCTGCTTCCATGTGTTGTCTATCTGGCCTTAACCGAATTTCCATCAAGGACCGTCATCCACTCCCGCTTACCAACACTGCCCTGGACGCTCTCTCTGGCGCCACCTTCTTCACGAAGTTGGACCTATGTAATGCCTACAACCTGGTCCACGTCAGAGAGTGTGATGCGTGGAAGACGGCCTTTATTACTCCCACCGGTCAGTATGAAACGCTGGTTATGCCTTTCGGGTTGTGCAATAGTTTGGCAGCATTTCAACGACTGATTAACGGCATGCTCCGGGACATGCTTTGTCGCTGGGTCTTTGCTTAATTATATGACATCCTGATTTAGTCAAAGACGGAAGAGGAACATCACCAGCACATCTGAGCAGTTTTAAAGAGTTTGCTGACCCACCGACTGTACTGCAAGTTGGACAAATCCGCTTTCCACCAGCGTTCCACCACATTTCTGGAGTTTGTCATCTCCCCACAGGGTGTGGCCATGGGGCCCCAGAAGCTGAGTGCTGTGCGTAACTGGCCTCTACCCACCATGCTTAAACAGCTCCAGCACTTTCTGGGGTTTGCGAATTTCTAACAGCGCTTCATTCGGGGCTTCAGTGTAGTCGCAGCACCTCTCACCCTGCTCTCACAACTGCTCTCAACCGGCCATCTACCTCAACCTTCAAACTCACTCCTGCAGCCATCACCGCCTTTCACCACCTCTGTCACCTCTTCACCTCTGCACCTATCCTCATACATCCGGACATTGCCAAACTATTCGTTGTGGAAGTGAACGCCTCCAATGTGGGTGTAGGAGCTCTTCTCTCCCAACGTGGTCCAGAACAGAAAATACACCCCTGTAGTTTCTTTTCCAGAAAATTCACTCCCACTCAGCAACAATACGGGGTAGGGGTCCGTGAGTTGTTGGCCATCAAGTGGGCTCTGGAAGAGTGGCATCTCTGGCTTCAGGTTGGCTGGGACCCATTCCTTGTCTAGACCGACCATCAGAACCTCATAGGCATCCAGCACGCGAAGCAATTGAACCCCTGGCAGGCGTGGTGGGCTTTGTTCTTCAAACAGTTCCATTTCAACATCTCCTACCGTCCGGGGTCAAAGAACGCCAAAGCAGACGCTCTCTCCAGGGTACATCAGGACAACGAACCCCAGACGGAACCCATGCCTATCATGCCGGGTGTTATCATTGTTTTGCCCCTCCGGTGGGAGTTGGAAGATAGAAAACGCCAGGGGCAGACCTTGTACCCCCCACCGAACAAAACCCCTGCTGGACGTCTCTATGTCCCCACTCCTCTATGGACTGAGGTTCTGCGGTGGAGACATTCGTCGGCCGTATCAGGTCATCCCGGGGGCAATCGCACCATGACCTTCATTCAACGCGCCTTTTGGTGGCCTGGGATGGCCTCTGACATCAAGGACTTCGTCAAGGCCTGTGCAGTATGTGCCAGGGCTAAGAACACCAACCAACTCACGCCGGGACCCCTTCGTCCACTACTGGTCCCCCGACATCCCTGGTCGCACTCGACTTCATAACAGGTCTACCGGAGTCCGATGGCAAGACTGTCATCCTGACCATCGTGGATTGATTCTCCAAGGCTGTGAACCTGGTTTCTCTGACGGGGCTCCCCTCAGCTAAGATCACAGCACGACTTGTTGTTGAACCCGTAGTCTGATTGCATGGGTTCCCTAAGGACATCATCTCGGACAGAGGGCCCCAGTTCGTTGCCCAGTTTTGGAAGGCCTTCTGCCGTCTGATCAAGGTCTCCTGCAGCCTATCCTCAGGATATCACCCCCAGACCAACGGACAGACTGAGTGGACCAATCAACACCTGGAGCGCATCCTTCGGTGCTTTGTCGCCGATCGGCAGGGTTCCTGGGCCCGTTACCTCGTTTGGGCTGAGATGTCTCACAACACCCTCACCTCCTCTGCCACCGGGATGAGCCCCTTCAAGGTATGCCATGGTTTCCAGCCTCCGATGTTCGACCATCAAGAGCTGGAGGTTGACTTACCAACGGCCCAACAATTGGTCTGCCAGTGTCGCCAGGGATGGTATTGTATTCGACGTGCCATTCTCAAAGCCAATCGCCACTACTCCAACCAGCACCTCCATCGAAACCCTCCGGGACAATTGTTCCATGTAGGTCTACCACTCTTCCACTGGTCTACTTATCCACCCAAAACCTTCGACTGCACATGGATATTCTGCAAACTCTCACCCAGATTCATCGGGCCCTACAGGATCACACAACGGATCAACCCTATCACCTTT